>CAUYQU010047556.1:0-20294 GCA_963574635.1 Cheracebus regulus | reverse complement strand
AACATATTTGCATGTAACATCCCATATGTTACTCAGCTCTGTTCTCATTTCGTACATCACCGTACATCAATAGTTTTATAGTGATAATCACTATTTTAATATCAGGTATCTCCTGTTTTGGTTTGACTCACATTGCTTCCTTGGAGCTGGTCAAGAATTAGTCAAACGATTTTCCAGGGGCAATGCAAAATATGGAATCCTTTATGAAGTTATGAGCCATCTTTGGCAGCAGCCATGCTTATGCTTATCTGCTCTCTACTGATCCAATTTTAAAGTGTATGCTGCTGAAACAAATACAAAACCCTGTTTTATACATTGATACTCATGAGTCATAGATGAAGCTTAGCTCTGTTCAATTCAACTCACCTACTTGAGATTCAGAGAATTTTATTGAATGGCTTCCTGTGAGATGGAACTTTAAAATATATTTACAACTTGAAGTAGATATACAAGTAGCCTGGGAGATTTTTATTATTGTAGAAATGGATTACTTGAGGGGCCAACTGCAAGTTGGTTCCCACTGCTTTGTGGAAATATAACATAGAACCTTCTGCTATCTAACCAAAGCTGCTGTACAGGATATAAAAAAGCCTCAAGAAACAAATCCGATAGCAAAAGGGAAAGGGAACTCTAATCTCTTCCTGCAACGTTATTTGAACATTTATGACTGGTGGGAACAATCTCAACTAACATTTGTTAGAGAAAAGATCAACAGGGGTCTCAAAGGATAACTTACCATGAAGGCATAGGCTAAGTCTAGCTAAGATGTGGGCTCCAAATAATGTTTTTAGTGTAGAGGAAGCATTAATTTGCTCACTATTTACGTGGGTAAAGCTAGGAGGCCTGACTCCCAGAGCAGGGTGCTGAGAAAAATGGCTGAGCATAAGTACATAAACTAATAAACACAGTAGCTTTGAACTCTATGTATGAATCATCATGAAAACTGAGGGGTCTGAATCAGTGAATGCATCCTGGTGGCAAAGGTCAATCATTATCAGATTGCAGGACCAGTTACAATGGTAACAGTGCAGGAAGTGAATCCATGGAAACAACAGATTAGAATGGCCTTTTCCCCCCTTCTGACTTGTAAAAAAAGATTGCCTTCCTTGGACTTAGAAAACACCTTAGTTTCTTGGAATATTCGAAGAAGGAAGACACAGGAGATAACCCCAGGGGACAATACAAGATTTTCTGCTAAATTGAACATTTCAAGACCCAATAACTCATTAGAAAAGTCAGGCCAGGCATGACAGCTAGCACTTTGAGAGGCTGAGGCAGGAGGATTAATTATGCTCAGGAGTTCAAGACCAGCCTAGGCAACATAGTGAGACCTTGCCTCTACAAAATAAAAAAGAAAAAGAAAGAAATGAAGAAAATAGAAGTCAAAGTTGTGGCTCTGTTTTCATCTGATGCATGGGGATTATACTTAGAATAAGATGAACCACTTTGAGATCCCTAGGCATAAAGGTCTTAAATGTCCTGAAAGAATCTTGCATTCTACTTCTAACTAATCTAGCCTTCTGCTTGATTTCTAGCTAAAAAGAGGACAAACCCTTGCTATTTCAAATGACCTGAACCAAAATATAAACTCTCACCTAATATATAAGATTCAATGGTTGCAATTATTTTAAACATCAATTTAGTATTAACTGCCCTTTTAATACAGACATTTACCTTGTCAAACCACGATAAATAGCATAATCCTCTACATCTCATACACGGATCTTGAGTAAAGACATTAATATTTTGCTGAAGAAAAATATTGACAATACCTGATAAGCCATAATGTACAGAAAGCATGAAGGCTGTTCTAAAATAACAGAGAAATAACTCCATTCAAGAATTTTAATAAAGTCATTAACAAACAGCTAGTTTGATACACTTTATCAATTTAATATCTTGCCTGTCAATGTAGATGTAATAACCATTTACATGTACTAGCTTGTGTCTATAAGCATCTTGGGTGCTCAAGTGTTCATCTTTGTAAATTATCACCAAGGCTAAAAGAAAGGGACAACAAGGAAATCTCTTGTTCCACTGGGGTATGACATAATACAAGTTGCTAACTTACAGTCCCTTGATGGCCAAGAAACTGTGCTGAGGTCATATATCTAAAGTAAGCAAAGATTTAAATGAAGATTTCCTAGTCTGACATACTGTAATTCATATCAGCTAGGCATCAGATAAGAGCCATCTACAGCCTGAAAACAATAAATAATAATGATAACAATAATGGCAATACTAGTAGTCATAAACTAAAAGTTCACACTTCAAAAATTAATAAAATGAATACAAAAACCTTTAGCTAATATAAGATTATAAGACCAAAAACATCAGATTACAAATAACACTCTATAAGAGAAAATGGATTGTACTACATGTTCTTTATGTTGCTTAGTCCAGATATTTGCTTTTCTACCTGATTATCTGTGTTGATATTTTTCACTATATGCCAATAATTATGTTAATCTTATTAATATTTCTGACTTGAGTGACTCTACTCTAGAACACTCAGGTTTTTATTTTAAACAAGAACTACTGTACTGTCTCAGCCTATCAACAGCATGTACATTTGCTTGGTTTTTCACTAAAAAGTCCACCATTTGCTGTCTCTTGCAAATTACAGCAAATGAAACTGGTCTTTCCGTCCTATAAAACAGCAAAAAAAAAAAAAAAAAAATTCACAAAATTACAAATTTCTCAAATGAACTAAAAATCTTCTCTAAGATGTCTGAACTTCAAAAAATATATAGAAATTAAGTAAATGAAAACCAGTCCCTTCCTTCTCACTCCTTCAGATGTGCTGCTCTCTGCCTTGCAAACATCCCTCCACTGCCTCCCCACATTAACTGTGGTCATCGCCAAAACGCCCTTCAAATATACCAGTCCCAAGAATCCTTGCTTTGATTACAGGACTTAGCATGGTATATCATAATCACTTCATTGTTTCCCACTGAAACCAAGAGCTTCTCGAGGGTAAGGCTTGTATCTTTTATCTCTACAGCCCCCAAAACCTAAAACATAATAGCAATTACTTTAACTTTTTTACATAAATTAATGACCTAAATTATTATCTCTAGAGCAGTGTTTCTTAAACTATATTCCAAAGAATATTTGCTTATTGTATCCCAAGAGAAAGACTCCATGACAATCTGTATAAGAGAAATATTACAAAACTGCATTTTATATTCAATAATCAAGAAATCTCTTGAACTTATGTAATACCCATCTGACAATACTTTTTGTGGTAAATATTAACATTTAAGGAATTAAGAGTTTCAGAGATACAGTTTTCAGAGCTTCCCAATAGAGTTGGAGGTTTCCTCTGGGTGGTACAAACTTTCTTAATTCACTTCTATCAATGATGTTAGGATCCCTGATGCCAATGTCAGGCACTCCTGCTCCAAATGGGTCACTAAGGAAATGAGCTCTGAATTAAGAGTAATTGGCTTCAAATGTACACATTTTACATATTATTAAATAGTCCATGGGTTTAATACAAGAGAATAGATTTTTATATTAACTGTTATAAAGCTCAGTATGTTCTGTGTAAGAGAGAGAGGTTTTAAAAGCTTAAAAATAAATATCAAAAAAGATATTTATTTTTTCTTGATATTTATTTTTAAACTGGGCGTGGTGGCTCACGCCTATAATACTAGCACTTCGGGAGGCCAAGGCGAGTGGATCACTTGAGGTCAGGAGTTGGAGACCAGCCTGGCCAACATGGTGAAACCCCATCTCTATGAAAAATACAAAAATTAGCCGAGCATGGTGGCACGCACCTGTGGTCCTAGCTACTCAGGAGACTGAGGCGGAAGAATTGCTTGAACCCAGGAGGCGGAGGTTGCAGTGAGCCAAGATCGCGCCACTGCACTCCAATCTGGCGACAGAGCAAGACTCTGTCTCAGAAAACAAAACAAAACCAAACGAAACAACAACACCAAAAAAAATAAAGCTCAGTAAGAAATTCTATTCTCAATTGTAATGGTAATGCTGGGACCCTAATGCAACTCTATTTTTTAAAATCATTTTTACTGGTTTCCATTTAAATGGCTATTTTAATTTTTTTTTATTTTAGGCTAAATATAAAGCAAATACAAATATAATGAAAGTTCTCATACTGATCCATATGGGTTATTTCTAGCATAATGAAAGTCAATAAGTCTGTTGTATTTTTAAGGAAGACTGCTGAGAAGATATAATGCCTGCAATATATCCAACTATAACCAGGAATAACCTACAAAAACTTCTAGGCACTCATACAGGAAGTTGATTATTTGTGGTATAAAGAAAAAGAGTTTTAAACTGAATTCTAAAATTCAACCCCATAACTGAGGGATTTAATCTATAGACTATATATTATAAACAAATACGCATTGACTTAAAAGCCTTGAAATCTTTATCAAAATATACTACAATATAAGAGTTGTAAACTCAAATACAAGGACAGAGGAAGGTTATCTGAGTAAGGAAAGTACGGATGTGGGCACAGTAGCAAACTGGAGAATATCTGCGTTTTATAAGGGAACATCCTCTGCACAGCAGGCCTACAGTGATAGAAACTCAGGGGACACCTATTTGATTTTTTAAGACAAGTCTGAAGTCCAGATTTCTGCATAAGTCTTCTAAATTTTACATGTTGACTCAATTTATAGAGGCAAACAAATTTGTGCTCATTTAGAATATAGTCCTTTTGTTTTTATATTTGCTATGAATGTGTAACTAAATGGTTGTGCATAATCCAAATATTTGCATGTAAAATATTTTCTTTCTCTATTATCATATGTTTTACCAAAAAAAATCAGGCCTTCATATATAATAAAAATTGCTATTAAGACTCATAATATCCACTTCAAGAATTTTTCCTACATGCATTTATTTACAATCTATTTATATATAATTTTCCCAGATTGTTAGCCAAATAGTGTATATGACTGCCAAAACTAAATTATTAATTTCTATGGCAATTCTTTTAATCAAAAGAATTTTGATTTATATCAAATTTGTATCAGCTTCATGGATTTCAGTGTGTAAAGCTGACATCCTGGTTATGCTAAAGATCTATAAACTTAACAGACATACTGAGATAGTTCATAATACAACATCAACTAAAAAAAATATTTAGGATTGGCTATTATTTTAATTGAGAAAACCCAACTTGTAATGAACATTTGTTGACACATAATCACCTGTATCGTGACAAAGGGACGTGAAATCGTTAAAGAGTCAGCCTCTGCTTATTGAAAGATTACTGATAAGCAAATTTTTAAAGACTCTCTGAATTGCAGTGAATGATTAATTGTGGGAAAATAGGTGTTACTCTGTAAGCTGAGAGATACTGCCAATAATATTCCCTTGTACTTCCCAGTCACAGACATAGAGAAAGACAAGTAAGTCAAGCTAATCTTATTGAAAAGGAGAACTTTCTAAAGAAAGTAGCATCTAGCAAATGCCAACTCTTCTAGAGATTTTGCACATTTTTTGAGATACAGAAATGTATATATTGTACTTATCTATTCTGGGGTTCTTAAACAGGACTGTATCCAAACCTAGAGGTTTTTTGTTTGTTTGTTTGTGTTTGTTTTTGCTGTTATTGTGGTTAGAGACAAGAGTCTCACTATGTTGCTCAAGCTGGATTAAAATTCTAAGGCTCAAGTTGGGACTAAAGGAAAAGGCCAGTGTGCCCAGCTTCAAGAAAACATTTTAAAATATACACATTCAGGCCTTATTAGATCTATTATATCAAAAGCTTCAGGGGAAAGCCTAAAATTTTGGATTTTTCACAAAATTTGCTCAGGTCACTATAATGTACAATTATGAGAATTAGTGTAGCAGGCAATCACTTCAGTCTCATCCCTCACCCACATGGCTAATTCCCTTTATCAGTTGTAGATGTGGCCAAAAAAGGAAAAGAGCTAAGAGATAGAGTCATTTATTAAATCTCCATTTAATATTCATGGATATGAGTAGAACAGGGACAAATAAACTCAAAATCCAAATTTATTTTGCTATTAATAAGCTCCTTATCTCCCACCTTTCCATCAAGACATCCTATATTTGAGAGGAAAGTTTAGACTCTCAGATTTAAGTGGCTGTTTCTGCCTGGATGGGTAATAAGTCAGTTAATAATTTGTTTCATGTTCTGTTGAAGTGTTTCTCATTGTGTCACCACATATTCACTGCCAATATGGTTTCCTCAGACTCCTCCTAAAATTAATCTCTAGGCAAGTTTGAACTCAATCTCTTTTTCAAACCAAAATGGATTAGCCCCACAACTAAAGATCACCTTGTCTCAACACATAAACTGGAAGAACAACAAACTAAAAAAAACCTCTTCTTGGCATTTTCTCTTATTACCTAATTTGCAAGTGACCCCCGTATTCCTGATGGCTCTCCTTTTCCCTTCCCATTTTTCTCTCTTAAGCCTCTCCACTGAGAGATGATACATCAGGTTTTTAGAAAACTGTCAGCAGCAGCAAGATGTCCATTTATTCTAAGTTACTTTAGTTTTGTTTGAGTTTTAAGATAAAGCTTATTTTCAGGGCATATTTTCTTTCCTGTGTTGTTTTACATTAATTAGGAAAACAAAAACCCTGCATTTAAAAAAAATAGAAAAGATTTCACCTTTAAGAAATTCACAAATATTTTCCAAAGTGTATTTTCAAAAGTTGTATACTTTAATGCTTCTTTCAAAGTATCATTATTTAAAATACGATTGTAGTTAGCGAATGTTTGAGCTTCCAAATATAAAAAATGGACCCCTACCTATGTCAAGGTTAAAACAAATACTTTGAAAAGAAAGTTGATTGATCTACACCTTGTCCATTGCTTCAATATTTGCATCACGAGAAAGTAGTTTTTCTGCCAGTCACATACTCTCATTATACCCAGCATAATGGAGAGCAGTGATGCCATAGATATCCTTAAGATGTGGGTTGGTGCCATGTTTCAGCAGAATGATGGCACAAGTCTCTTCCTGGCAATGTACAGCCTGTCCATATTAGATCAAGAAATAGATTGTAAATTCTAAGAAATCAAAATCATTCCACAGGTTTCACCAACTAGTTATATTTAAATAAGATAAATTTATTTTAATTTTATATATGTAAATCAAACCCATGTCATGCTGAAAGGGTTGGCTACTAAATACCTGTATTAAAGGTGTTCTGTTTTGTCACAAATGTCAACCTAGCATTTTCTGTTCATCAGGAGAGTGACCACTTCCACACAGCCACTGGCACAGGCCAAATGTAGAGTAGTAATACAAGAGTAAGAGGACCTTTTAGGAAACCACAGTGCAATATCTCAAAACATACCATCATTCACATAATTGTAAACATTGAATAGCATGTTTTCCCTCTTGTTTTTCTTGAAGAAAGTACAATAATTTTTAGCTCTTATTGCTCACTACCTTAATGAAAACAGCAGCCTATTTGAATAGAAAGAGCTCAGTCTTTAGATTCAGTTCAACTAGGGTTTCAGTCCTACTTTAAACTTTGTCTTTACCAGCTATTATTTAGTCTTTCTGTGCCTCAACTTCCTCATTAATAACAACAACAATAATAGCTAACTCATAGGACATCATGATGCTTAAATGAGAAACTATGTAAAGTATTTAAAATAGTTCCTACAGCAACAACTCAAAATTGTTAGATTTTTGTTTTTTGAGACAAGGTCTCACTCTTTCGCCCAGGCTGGAGTGCAATGGTGTAATCATACCGCACTGTAGCATGGAACTCCTGGTCTCAAGCAATCCTCCATACCCAGCCTCTGGAGTAGCTGGGACTACAGATGTGCACCAGCATGCCCAGCTACTAATTTAAGATTTTATGTAGAGCAAGAACCTCATTTTGTTGTTCAGGCTGTTCTCAAACTCCTGGCATCAAGCGATCCTCCCACCTCAGCCTCCCAGAGTTCTGAGATTGTTTCTATTACTACTACTTAACAAAAAAAATTATAATACAATTATACCTACTTCATAGGATGAATTAAAGAGTAGGTCATATTCTAACACCTCTGATATTTGAATGCCATTTATAATTTGTGATTTATTACAACTATAATTGGTAGCATTTTAAAAATTATTTTATTGATATATATAATAATGGGGCATCACACAATCCATGAGTCCTCACATTAAGTAGCATATGGTATACTCAGCAGGTCTAGGGCAGTTCTACGGATATAACTGGCACTTAAATACATTTCAGTTCTCAAAGGTACTATAAGGAAAAATCACTGAAATAACAGTAACTTCAGTGATAATAATCACTGAAATAAAGTAAGTACTTTTCACATGGTATGAAATTAAATCATAAAGTGGCAAATTAAACACAAGAGATGACCTTGAAGATGGTATACTCAGCAGGTCTAGGGCAGTTCTAGGGATATAACTGGCACTTAAATACATTTCAGTTCTTAAAGTTACTATGAGGAAAAATCACTGAAATAACAGTAACACATTTTTTAAACAAATTAATTCTTGGAGTTTTCAAACAACTTGAAGCCAAAGGAAATTCATGATTCAAAGGAATAGGTATGGATCATTTAATTCAATACTTATATTTAGAGAATATATGCAAATCAGACTTTCCCATGATTAATATTAGTGTTTAAGACTGATAAACTTTTGAAAGGGCAGTTAAAGGTTACCTTCTACTATTTTCTAACTTCAGAAATTCTTTTGTTTGAATGGTGGGAGATGAAGTTTAAATGAGATTAAGTCCTAATATCCTCATTTCAAATCTCTCAGCTTGTGCAGACAGGGCAGGTAAACACAAAGTTTTTAAGGATGGAAGGGTCCTGAGAGACAGTAGAATATGTCTGCTACATAATAGGTACTCAGGTTATGTTTGATGAATAAACTGAAGGAAAGAATGAGAAGTACAGATGGGGAGTTCAATATTTTTAAATAAACTATCAAGCAGTATTTTTGCAATAGTAATCATTTATATTTGTTATTTTTATTTTCAAAGAATACAAGTAAAATGAAATGATAATCTATCATGTTTTGCATATATGAGATAAATCTATGTGTAAGAAAAATATATGTACATAATAAAATATATACATAAAATCTGGAGACAGATAAAAACATTCCTTTTTTCATTTCTGAAGAGGCTAAAAGTTCATAGATAATAACGCACAATAATAATAATGATGATAAAAAATAGAAAGAGAGAGATTATTTTTATCTGGGCAAGATTCATATTCCTCTTCCCAAGAATTATTCCATTAATAATAAACTCGTACTAGAAGTGTTGTAGATGCTCTCTGCAGCAATCAAAGATAGGAAAAACTTTACTTAAAATGCAAATGCCCAGAAATTAGAAATGTTACCATATTTTGTACACATTTTTTTGTTAACTCAAGACCAGAGTATGTTTGTGTCTATGTATAATCAAACTGACTCTTTTTTCTTTGCTGGCTATAACAAAATATAGCTTCACACATCAACATACTTCTATATCTATTGTCACATTAAATGGTCACATATTATGTGGTCCACCCTATGGCTGCAACAGAAATTTATTTATATAATTCATTCTATCTGTTCTTTTTAAAATAAGTGCTGCAAAAAACAAAGTGCCTGTTTCTCTACTTCCTAAGGGCATTTTAGTATAATGGAATTGATGGGTAAAGAGTATACACATTTTTTAAATGTAGTACTTACCACCAAATTGTCTATTTAAAAAGTTATCAGCAACTTAAACTTTAAGAAGCAGTGCGAAACATCCTCACACATATTGTGGACAGAAAACAATTTCATTCCTCTTTCAATTTAAATTCTTATACCAGAAACACAAAGGATTCTTTCCTACGTACATAAGTAATTTGCAAATCTGGAAAAAAGTTATTTTCCCACTTTTATGAGAGTTTTTATTTGATATGAAAGAATTTCCTATAAAATGAAGATGGACTTTTCATCTAATGTGTATATATGTAACTTTTCATCTAATTTGTATATATAAATGATATACATATAACATTATATACATAATATATATGCTATACATACCAATACTATACATATCACATGATATATAATATAATGAATTCCCTGTAAAATGAAAACACACTTCTTATCTGAATATATATATAATAAATACTTTTCAGTATGTTTTAATTTCTCATTTTTTTTCTGACACACAGGCAGTTTGAATTTTTAGTTTGCTAAATCAACCTTCAGAATGCCTGCCTCTGAGGGTATTCTTAGGAAGGCTTTGTCAACATAAAATATACCTGTAAAATAAGCATTTGTGTTTTCTTCTGATACTTTTCTCACTTGCATATGTAAAAGTTTCAATCTGTGTTCCATCAGGCACTCATGTTTGTGATATACAATTTCACTAGTTTTCTTCAAAGAACAGACATTTTTTCATTAATAATTCATCCTTTCCTATTCATTTCTGTTAACATTATCAATCCTTACAGATATCTTAAATCATTTCGGGGTTTCTAGATTTCCTATTCTATTCCATGCATTTATCTGTATTTTCAGCTGTTAGTAAACAATTAATTGTAGAAATTAATAGCACATTTTAATATCTAGAGAAGCCAGTATTTTTTCAGTCCTTTATAAAATTATTTAAAATGTCGTCACAATAGTAAAATACAGCAGGTATCATTTAAAAATGTTCAAACCTTGATATTTTCATTCGGTTTATGTAAAATTGATAAACACAAAAAGGGCTCACATTTTGAGAAAAATGTGTCCTCTCATTCAAGAACACAAAACCCACCTCCCACTTCCACGTTTCCCTCTAAGACCTTTCAGTAAAGAACCAATCTGTGTAAAATGGGCAGTTTCATCTGAGAAACTTTCACCTACTGAAAATGATCCCCGGTATTTTTGATAAGGGAATGAGTTCTCTCAGTAGAACTCTACTGTAATGCATAAAACACCGTGTTTTAAACGTAAACGTTAAAAATAACAACACGGTATATGCCTAACTTAATGAATTAAATCACTCACATTCTCCACCAAGTGCTCCAGCCCGAGAATCAGGAGGGATAAAGCAGCTGAGGCTCATTTGGCTCCGCAGCTCCGAGGGTGCCCGGCGCCCTCCAAGGCCCGGTCCCGGGGAGAAGCCGGGCCTAGGGAACCCTCCCACCCCAGGCTGAGCCCCGCTACCTGTGCGGCTTGTCCCGGGTGTCCAGGTCTCCGCTCCTGCGCGCCAGGCAGCTCCACCTCCGCGGCGTGGCCCCTGACAGCCACCCTGTGGATCTTCCGCTGTTCCGCGTCCCAGATTCGGTGCCCGGAAGCGGTGTAGACGGGGTCTATGGAGCCCAGGACCTGAGGTTCTGCTCTGCCTTGGCCCCTGGCTCCCAAAGCCGAAGAACTTCTTCAATGTGGTGACTTCTTCTCAGATCCCCAACAACCAGCTCCTGATCCGCGGCTCCTCCCACCCCCACCTGGCGCCAACCTCCAATCTGCGATCCCAAATCTGCTTTCTAGCCCAGAATCCGCGATCCAGGTGGGTCCACCACAGCCTTCAGCAGCAAGCAGCACTTGCAGCCTCAGACCTCTCAGACCGAGCGAGCCCCGCAAAGCCTTTAGGTGCGCGCCTGCGCTACGGTGGCAGCCTGGCTCCCGGAAGCCGCTACCAGGCGTGCGCCAGCAGGTGGGGCTGCAGCTCCGGGCAGGTGTCGCTGGGCTCCGGGTTCTCCTGGGCTCGCCTGGTCTGTCGGAGGACCACAGGCGCAGGATCGCAGGCGTGCATTTCATATCACAAACATGACTTCCTGATGGAACATTATCAATCCTTACATATATCTCATATAAGGGAGGAGGGGGAGGCCTGTCTGACGCTGCCGCTGCCGCTGCCCCACTCCTCCTCAAAGGGAGCTCCGGTCTGGCATGGGCACTCCGCGGCACTTGAGCGGCTTCGCAGATGGCCTGGCTTCAACGCTGAGACTCCGGCCCCGGGATCTGCCTGGCAGGTGTCAGGAGCGGGAGACGCACGGAAAGTCAGGGGTTGCTCCTTCCTCCACTGGCCCCCACTGCTGCCCATGCCAGATGCGCAGTTAGCAGTGCAGCTCTGGTAGTGGTGTGGGATGGTGGAGCTTCGCTTGGGTGGCATCAGGGTCGCCAAGTGCACAGCCCATCTGGCCTGAGGGTCCGCTCCTCTTGGACACTTCTCCGGACTCTGGCTCCCTGCGCTGGGCACTCTGCATCCACACCGATGAGACTAAGCGGCAGCTGGCAGGGTTGACCGTCTGACTTTGCTGCCTGGATGCTCAGCATCGGGATTCCTGCTGCTGGGGGCGTGGGCCTGGTCTAGGGTGTCCAGCCACTTGCTGCTCCCATGCCACGTCTGGGCTGCTGGGGTGACTCGAGTGCCTGCGGTGGATGGGGGGCGGGGTATCTGATGTCCTCAGGTCAAGTGCATTGCCCGCCCACCTGAGGGTCTGCTCTGCCTTGGCCTCCTCCAAGAGTGCAGGGGCCATCAGGTGGCAATTTAGGAATGATTAAATTGAAGGAAATATTCTTTCTCTCTATTTGAGAAATAAGTGGTGGTTTTGTTTTGTTTCTGATACTCAGCTACAGCACAAAACAAAGGTGATATAGAGGTGAAGGTCCACAGCCAGTTTCTCTAACGATTACCTCCAGACATAAATGTCCAACATAACTGCTTTCCTTGGCACTTTCACCTCAACACTTACATATGCCTACAGATCTGTTCAATCACAACTGTTGGATTTAAAATTATTTAATACACAATTATTTCATAATAATTTAATATCCAAACTACTTTTAATAGTCTACCATCTCTGCAATCCTGAATTATTCATTTTTTCTTTGTTTATAAAACCATTGCTATAGTAAGATCAAAATCACAAAACTCACATTTCTTTGGGTTAAAAAATCATTAAAACATATTATACATAAAAGATAAAATGTATTTGTTTCCTCATAAAATTATGGGTTTGCAAAGTTTTTGTATGTTTAGCTATATTCCTACAATTCTTTAACTTTGACCCCTCAAATCTTATGTCCTCACATTTCAAAACTAATCATGCCTTCCCAACAGTCCCACAGGTCTTATTTCAGCATTAACTCAAAAGTCCATAGTCCATAGTCTCATCTGTGAAAAGGTAAGTCCCTTCCACCTATGAGATACAGGCATTGAGAAAATACAGGTGTTCCAAATGAGAGAAAAAAAAGGGGTGACAAGTCCCATTCAAGACAGAAATCCATTAGGGCAGCAAAATTATAAAGTTCCAAAATAAATTCCTTTGACTCCAGGTCTCATATCCCTAACCTCTAACCCCTAACTTTAAGACAAACCACGAACCCTAAGCCTAACCCTGCCCTAAACCCTAACCCTAACACTGACTCTAACCCTGACCCTCTAACCCTAACCCTTAAATCCTAACCTTAAACGTAGCCCTAGCCCTAGCCCTAACCCTAATGCTAAGCCTTGCCGTAGGCCGAACTCTAACCCTAACTCTACCCCTAATCCTAACCCTAACCCTAAAGCTAACCCTAACCCTAAACCCTAAGTCCAACCCTAACACCTAACCCTAAACCAACCAACCCTACCCCCAACCCTATTTCTAAACCTAACTCTAACCCTAAAACCCTATACTTACCCTAACCACTGCCCTAAACCCTAAACCTAATTTCTACTCTAAACTGTAAACTTTAATGCTAACCCTTAATCCTAATCCCTAACCCTAACCTTACTCCAATTACCCTTAACTCTAAATCTAATCTAAGCTTAACCCTCAATCATGAACCCTAATGTTACTTTTACCCACTCTAATCCTTACCTTAAGCTAAACCTACTCTAACCTGTATATAACCCCAATCCAAAATCTCACTAAAACTTTCACCCTAACCCTTCACTGTAATTCCGACCCATCAACCTAACCTTATTAGTCATCCTAATCTCTCCCTCTAATCTCTACTATGGAGCTCTCAACCACCAACCTGAACCTCCTATCTTGGAGCCCTTATACCATAATCTTTAACTGATAAACTCTTAGCCTGTAAAGCCCTATGTCCTGACTCTGTAATACCCTTACACACTAACTCTGTAAATACTAATGGCAATCTATACTCAATTCCATCCTGATCCATCCTACACAGTGTCATGCCATTTCAAGGACTGAAATCTACAGATCTATAACCTCGGAAATGCAGACTTAGTAATCCTCAACAAAATAATAGTAAATTTAAACTAACAGCATTTGGAAAGGATCAAACACCACAAACACGATTTCTTTATCCCAGAAAATCAATGCTGGTTCCACACACTAACGCCATCCTTATAGCACACTGTATTATTAGAATGAATGGAAAACACTCCATAATTCTCTCAACTGATGCAGAAAGGGCTTCTGACAAAGTTCAACACCATGTCATTATAAAAAACACTCATAAAACCCAGAAATAGAAGGACATTTCTTAAACATGATCAAAAGCAATTTTGTAAAACCAACAGTAAACATACTCAATTGTCATCACTGAAAGGTTTATTCCTAATAGAATAACAAGGCACAGATACCTACTTTCACTCATGTATTAAATAGTATATTGGAAGATACAGGTAGGGCAATTATGCAAGAAAATAACAACTATTTGAGGATCAATTATCACCTGATCTCATACATAGAAATTCTGAAGGAATGTTTAAAAAATTATTAGAGATAGTAAACAAATTGAGTAAACTTACAATCACAATACCAGTACAAAAATCCATTTTATTTTATTTATGATTATTCTTTCTTTTTGAGACAGAGTTTTGCTCTTCTCACCCAGGCTGGAGTACAATGGCATGATCTTGGCTCACTGCGACCTCCATCTCCCAGTTTCAAGCAATTCTCCTGCTTCGGGCTCCTGAGTAGCTGGGATTACAGGCACGTGACACCACACCCAGATAATTTTTGTATTTATAGTAGGGATGGGTTTTGTCATGTTGCCCAGGCTGGTTTCATACTGCTGATGACAGGTGATCTGCCTGCCTTGGCTTCCCAAAGTGCTGGGATTACAGATCTGAGCCACCACGCATGGCAGAAAAATCCATTTTACATGTATACACTAGCAGTGAATAATCTGAAAAGGAAATTATAAAAGTTTCACTTTAAATAAGACCAATAACAATCATAAGGAATAAATGTAATAAAAGGGCAAGACTTAGATGGGAAAAATTATAAAACATTGCTTAAGGAAATTAAAGCCCAAATGAATGTAAAAACCCAAATAAATGTAAAACCATGTTACATTCATGGATTTAAAGATGGTATTTGTCAAGTTTGCCAAACTACACAAAGCAAACTACAGATTCAATGTTATTCCCACAAAAATCCCAAAGGCCAGCATCATACTGGCACAAGAATAAACAGAAAGATCAATTGAATTGGACTGGGAGTCCAGAGAGAAAACAGTATCTCTATGCTCAAATGATTTTACACAAGATCCACAACCATTAAACTGGGGAAAGAAAGCTGTCCTCAACAAGTGATGTAACACAACTTGCTATCCACATAAAGGGACATGAAATTGTATCCTTACCTCATACCACATTAACAAATTAACTTAAAAGGGATCAAACACCTAAAGATGGGAAAACTAAAAACTGTATAAGAAAACATGCAGTTAAACGCTCATGACCTTGGATGTAGCAATGGTTTCTCAGATCTGACACCAAAAGCACAAACCACAAAAGAAAAAATAGGTAAGATGATTTCCTCAAAATTCAAAATTTTTATGCCTCAGAAGACATGATGAAAAAAGTTGAAAAATTGTTAGAAAAGGAAAAACAACTATCTTCTCCTAGTATACTCTCAACACTCAACACAGAACACTCCTGTTACCAGATGCATGAGTTTTCTCCCACACAGACCAAATCCTGGGTACCAGCCAGGTGTCCTACAGTGCAATCCAATTCTGACACTACTAAGAGAAAGCATCAGACCCCACAGGCTAAGAGCTCAGTCCCAGGAAAACGGGTCATACAGCTTGTTGCTTGCAACACATGAGAGGTTAGTAAACACGAGGATGATAATTTAAAAAGTGACTTTATAACAGAGCTTAGCTAAAGGAATGTATAGGCTCCTCACTTAAGGGAACAGTATCCACTTTCAGGGCAGAAAGCAGGAGCTTTGAAAGGGGTATGTGGCATAGAAAGTCAACACCAAGACAAAAGTATGCCAAATTGCAGGGTCTTTATTGCCGGCGACCATGGAGGACTCACATCTCTCCAACCCATGGCCCCAAAAGGAGGATGTCAAGAGCTTTTATGCCTGTAAACCACTTCAGGGGTGAGGGTGAGGGGTGGGGGTGAGGGTAAGGGGCTTCAGACATTCCGAGGGCCAGTGGATTCTGTAAATCACCTCCTGGGCAGAGATGAGGGTGAGGGGCTCTGGACATTCTGAGGGCCAGGGGACTTTGGATTTCGATTGTTACTTAAGTGGTTCACAGAAGTCAAGATAAGCATTAGTTTACACATTGTCTGGGTAGGGTGGAAATTACAGACCTTAGTTATTACAAGTCACAGGGGCCAAGATGGCATGGGTTTGGACTGCTTGCCTGTCACATCAGGGTTACAGAGAGCAGTTTCAACAGAAAGCTGAGGTATGGTTGAGGTATGCAGTTTTATGGGGCTTTTACCATGTCACAGCACAAAGGGGATGGGGTGAGGAGGTGCAGGGTCTATGGGACTTGCTCTGATGTTTTATTCATTAGGTGGTCTTGCCAGCACCACCATGGGCAGAGCTAGGTTGTAAATGGACTGTTGTATCCTGGCAATCTCCTGGTAGGGGAGAGTTCTGGAGGTGCCTAGTTTGTTTCAAGTTTTGGTCTCTGGAACTTGTAAGTGAACACTCAGTTTAAAAAGCTTGCAGTGTAGGAAGTGTCTGGTGGAGAGAAGGTAAAGCCTATAATCTCATTCCTAAAGAGCTAAGTAGGAAGTGTGGGAAAAGGAAAAAGGTAAAAGTAACACATTTCTTCTTTAAGAAAGGGTACTCAGTTACAAGACTGTAACCACTTCAGATGCCAATCGCAAACAGTAGGTTCCCAGCTTAACTTCTGTCGACTTGGCTACACATTGGAGGCTCCCACAACACCCTTATTGGGTTCAGAATTTTGCTACAGCCCATTACAGAACCCACAAAAACAGTGTACTTACTACTGCTGACTTATTACCAAGGATATTTTAAAGGCTACACATGAACAGCTGGATGAAGAGATGCACAGTGTGAGGTGTGTGGAAGGGGCGCAGCCTCCCATGACCTCTCCAGATATGACCCTTCCAGCATCTCCCCATAATCCACAACACAGACACTCTCCCAATCCCTCCTTTATTACACAGGCAGATGGGTTACAACAGTGCCTTTAGGTATTCAACTCAACCATCAGGACCTCTACCTTTCACAGAGATGAGAGGGAGGCTGAAATTTCAGATCCTCTAATGGCAAGGTTGGTTTCTTTGGCAGCCAGCCCCACTGAGGCTGTCCATGTGCCCCCAGCCATCAGTCATCTCATTAGCATACAAAGACCATCACTTCATACATTCCAAAGGCTTAGTGCTCTGCCTCAGGACACTGGGGCAGAGACTACACATAAACTCTTATTGTGTTCCAGTAACCCATAGAATGGAAGAAAAAGTCTGCACAGAAGATACTTCATAAGTGTCTGTTATCCAGAATGTATAAATAACTTTTACAACTCAACAACAAAGACAACCCTATCTAAAAACTAATGGAGAACTTTAGTACACACTTCACCGGCCAGCACTTGAGAGATGCTTAACATCATTAGTCATAATTAAAATGATAAAGAAATACCCCTTAACTCACACTAGAATAGTTATACTAAAAACAAACAAATGTTGACAAAGATGTGCTGAAACTTGAACTATTAAACACTGCTTGTGAGGATATGATATGGTGCAGCATATGTGTCAAATAATTTGGAATTTCTTGAAATGGTTACAAATAGATTCACCGTATGACAGTGATTCCATTGCTAGGTATACAACCCAAAGACATGAAAACAGGTGTTTAAACAAAAACTTGTATGCTCTTTAAATGTGTCAAGATCACAAATATGCAGAAAAGCCTTGAGAACGGTGTCTGGAAAACTGGATCAGAATGAAAAAACATTATACGCCCAAGCGGGGCAGGAGGTAAAAGTGAAATGAGTTTGTGAACTGAATTATCACATAGGAATCATGCTAATTTCCTGATCTAGGGGTTATGTGGTGGTAACCTGGGAGAGCATCCACACTTTGGGTAAAATATACCGGAGTATTTTGTGGGACATGGCAAATCTGGTACAGCAATAACTGCTGGGGACTCTAAGAAAAGAAACAGGTTATATTTTGCACTGCTACTGGAAGTTTCCTAGAAGAATGACATTATTAAAAAGTAAATTACTTTTTAAAACAACTGTATCAATAATATGCCAGAAAAGCAGAGACACTATCAAAATCTACTACAGAGGCTATGCTTCATCCAAAGCTGTGAACCCTTATAAAAGCCTCAATGTCAACAGACTCTACTTAGTAGATATTATTATATTTATTAGTATTAGAGGCCACTGTGTGGATACATAGTGTTATGCTAAGGTGTGGATACTAGTGTTAGAGCATGGTGTACATATTATACTTGTGTTGGTGAACAGTGCAGATATTACATTAGCATTAGGGCACCATGTGGATAGTATTACATTGGTATTAGAAGCAACAGTGTGGATATCAGATTAGCATTAGAGTATGGTGTGGATATTATATTGGTGTCAGGGCATGACATGGATATCATAGGAATGTTAGGGCACGGTGTGATTATTACATCAGAGGCCACTGTGAGAACACATCTTAGCAGCCACTGTGTCTGGGATGTTGACAATGACATCAGGGTACAGTCGTAAGGATGGGGTTTGGGGATTTCATTTTTCTAGATGAATTTTTTCCTTTGCTGAGTATTCTAAAGACTCTCTTCTCTGCACTCAGGGCTGTGGAAAGGAAGCTTTTTACTCACCAATGAACAACACTTAGTTGACACAACCCTAGAGCTGCCCTGAGGAAGTTGAAGCTCCTCGCTGCTTCTGGCACTTCAGAGGGAAGTTGGTCAGGGTGGGTTCCCATGCCCTCTGGTGGTGCCAGAGCTCAGCACAGACACTCTTGCTCAGTTTCTCAGCAGATGTGCACCCGTGCCTGGCTGTCCTGAAATACCTATAAAATTCAATATTCAGTTTATTAATTGTGATAATTTTGGAAATTCAAACCAAAATGAAGCCCACTGTAGCCATATCCTTCCCAAAAATGGTGATGGAAGACTTGGAAACCATGTAGAATGAAATGAATGTATACACAAAATAAGAAACACAAAAATCTACTCAAAATAGTCCAGAGACTGTAATTTGAAATGCAAAACTATAAAAAATCTAAAAGAAAATCTATGTGACTTTGGGTTTGGTTGTGAGTATTAACACACAACATCAAATGCCAATTTGTGAAAATATTGATGATACAGACTTCATAAAACTAAGCATTCTACTGTGAACAACTGTATTCGGAGAACAAAAAGACAAGACAGACGTGAGAGGTTTACACAATACACACGTGATTTTAAAACTGGGTAAATATCTAAACAGATACTCAACCACAGCAAACATACCGATAGCAGGCTGGGCATGATGGCTGCCCAGCTCTACTAAAAATACAAAAGTTACCCAGGCGTGGTGGTGCCTGCCTGTAATCCCAGCTGCTCGAGAGGCTCAACAAGACAATCGCTTGAACCCGGGAGGCAGAGGTTGTGGTGGGCCAAGATCACACCATTCCTCTGACCTACTGTGTATGTAAAAACGCAGACTAAACTGTACTCGGTGGAAGGCTGATCAAGGATTCAAAAGAATACAACCTTTTGCTGTACCTACTTCTGACCTAGAAGCACCCCCAATTCCCACTTCCCACTTCTAGTTGTTCCACCTTACTGAACCAAAAGACTACATCTCACACATATTGATTGGTGTCTCCTGTCTCCCTAAAATGTATAAAAGCAAGCTCTACCCTGACCACCTTGGGCCCATGTTTTCAGGACCTCCTGAGGCTGTGTCGTGGGCATGTCCTTAACCTTGGCAAAATAGCGTTCTAAATTGACTGAGGCCTGTCTCAGATATTTTGAGATCACAATCCACAGTCACCATGGTGTGACAATTGACTACAGCATTCAGTACAGAGACGTGCTATACACGTTAGTGGCCTGGGAGCAATGGGCTATATCATGTAACTTACGTGTGGAGTGGGCTACACCATCTAGGTTTTATAAGGACACTCTATGGTGTT
>CAUYQU010047555.1:0-26043 GCA_963574635.1 Cheracebus regulus | reverse complement strand
TTCTGAAGCCTAATTCTGATGATTCTTCACACTCATTTTCCATCAAGCCTTGTTCCGTTACTGATGAGGAACTAGTGTCCTCTGTAGAAGGAGAGACTTTCTGATTTTGAGTGTTCTCAGTTTTTTTACGGTGGCTTCTTGGTATCTTTATGGTTTTATCCATCTGTCGTCTTTGTAATTACCCACTTTCAAATTAGGTCTCTGAGTGGATGTCCAGCTTGTTAATTCCCAGCTCGACTCGCAACGCTAGCTAGGACAGCAGCGTTGAAATTCGTGGTGCTTTTCTGCCTGGGGGTCTCCGGTCTGGCTTCTCAGTCCCTTTTTCAATCAGCTGGATGGACTGCTCTGACGTCCCAGAGCTCCAAACATCATCCAATAGGAGACTCAGTCTCGTTTACTCCGCACCAAGAGCCACCGAGCCGAGGCGCTGGCAGAAAAGCCGCGCCAGCCGAAAGGGTTGCGCTGGCGACCCATGGGGCTCCTCCGCTGGGAATGTCCTGGTCCGTGAGCAGCAAAAATTTATCGGTAAGTGTGGCGTCCACTGGCTCTCTGTGCTTTTACTGGGAGCTGCAATCCTGAGCTGCTAGTGATCGGCCATCTTGGATCTCTCTCCAGGAATCAAATTTTAAATAATAAACTACCACCCCTCTTTGCCTGTTTAGGGTTAAAAAAAAAAAAGGAGTAATTGTCTCTTCTGTCAAAAGAAATGAGAAAGAAGAAAGAGAGTACACAGAGAAGAGAGAGAGTAGACAGAGAAGAGAGAAAGAGTAAACAGAGAAGAGAGAGAGAGTAGATAGAGAAGAGAGAGACAGAGAAGAGAGGAGAAAGAAGAGACAGAGAAGAGAGGAGACAGGAGAAAGAGAAGAGAGAGGAGACAGACAGGGAGAGAGAGAGAGAAGAAAGAAAGAAAAAAAAAGAAGAGAGGAGAGAGGAGAAGAGAGCCGCTTCCCGCCCAGCAGCTGCAAGCTCAGTTTTAAACTGACACAAAAAGCATTTTTTTTCTTTCTCTGCTGGCCAGCCCCGCCCAGCTTTCAGGTAGGCTGGACTGCCTCAGGGCGCAGCATCTGCAACTGTAAGGTTGTCAGCTCAAGTCCTCAGTGAGGCCAATTTTAAATTAGTGTAATCTATTGAGGAAATTTGGCATAAAAACAACAACAACAACAACAAAATGGGGTCGTCTAGCTCCTGGCCTTGTACCCCCCTCCAATGCATGACGGCCAACTTCAAGGTTGGGTTCTCAGGCCAATATGGGGTAAAATTAACCCCTGGAAAACTCCACTCTTTGTGTGAATTAGAATGGACATCTTTTGGAGTTAGGTGGCCAGATACTGGGACCTATGACCCAAAAATTACCCAAGCTGTATGGAAAATGGTCACAGAAACTCCTGGACACCTTGACCAGTTTCCATACATTAACCAATGAATGGATTTAGTCCAACCCTCTCCATGGCTAAAACGCTGCATAAAACAGGCTAAACTTCAGGTTATGTTAGCTGGCCCAAAGAAAGCCCCTT
Source organism: Cheracebus regulus (assembly GCA_963574635.1). Taxonomy (NCBI): domain Eukaryota; kingdom Metazoa; phylum Chordata; class Mammalia; order Primates; family Pitheciidae; genus Cheracebus; species Cheracebus regulus. The sequence continues at coordinate 24,529 of CAUYQU010047555.1, read as the reverse complement.
CTGGGCCGGCTATTCTCCCCACCCCAGCGGAGGCACTCGCAGCGGGGCTCCACACCCACTGGCGGTCCTTACTCTCTGAGAGGCACCCCCAACAGGAAAAGACAATCGGGGTCGCCCATTCTTTGTTCACATCCCCTTCTCGCCAAGTGACATATATAACTGGAAGGTGATAGAAATTAAAGAGAGGGCTGAAACACCCAGTGCTCGCACAAGCTTTATTAAGAGCAAGGTAAAAACGGCTGGGCTGCACCCAAAATTGTCGCGCAGCACCCATGGCATGGCAAAGGGGATTTTTATGGCCTGCAAGCTGGCAGATGCCTCCAGTGTGAGGGGCTGTACAGCAGGAGAGGTGCTGGGGAACTGCTAAGAGCGTTCTCAGGAGGGGGTCATGCTGGGGAACTGCTAAGCTGGCGAGATGGGGAGGGTTAGAAACCAGCTGAGATGGAAAGTTCCCCGGGAGGAGGTCGTGCTGGGAGGCTGGGAACTTAAGGCAGTGGCAGGGTTTTACAATGGAATAAGTTCTGTCAGAAGGCTCAACATCCCCCGTTCTACTGAATTAAAAAGGTTTTTCCCTCTACCCGACCCCAGTGGGACCCCAACACTTGTGGGGCGGGGTGGGGGGGTCACCAGGCTCTGAATACTTTTCACCGGTATCTTTTAGAAGGGGATAGGGGAGCGGCCCACAAGTCCACTAATCTCTCCAAGGTAGGGACTGTAACTCAGTGTCCGCAGGAGTCTCTGGCTGCCTTACTTAAGTGTCTACAAGACGCTTATGGCACCTACACTCCTATTGACGCTAAGGCTCCAGAAAATCAGTGGGCCATCAACCTGGCTTTCGTTTCTCAGTCAGCCCCAGATATTAAAAAAAAAAGTTACATAAGTTAAAGGGATTCAAGGAAATAAACTTATCCCAATTGCTAAAAATTGCCCAGAAAGTTTCTAATAACAGGGATACTCCTGGAGCTGTATAAAACAAAACAACAACAAAAAAAGTTTACTAAGGCAGCAATAGCAGCCCTTCAGAAAACACAAGTCATTCCACGAGGGCAGGGGGCCTTGTAAAAGGGCCCCCGGGGTCCTTGGCCCCCATTAAGAAGAAAGCAATGCGCGTAAAGAAGAGAAACATTAGAAAAAATGAGTGTTCCCGAGAGAAAAAAATGAGTAACTGCTCAGGAAAAGCCACCGAGGGCTGTCCTCAATTTAAAAAATCAGGATTGATGGGATTGGAGCTCTTATTTACTAAGCCCCTAGGACCCCAGGGTCACTTTAAGAGTTGGAGACAAAACTGTTATCTTCTTAGTCAACACCAGGGTGGCCCACTTGGTCCTTACTCAGCCTCTAGGACCACTATCCAGTAGAAAAACAATTATCCAGGGGACCACATGAAAAACCACAAAAAGCCCTTGGACCACCAACCAGATTTGTTAATCTGGGGAACGGCACCGTCACCCCCTCCTTAGTCATTCCAGAGTGTCCATACCCACTTCTAGGATGGACTTATTCCACAAACTTCAAGCAAATATTTCTTTCGGTGAGGGTCAGGCTTGCCTCTCAATTCCTCTTCCCTTGGCATCAGGGCCACCTCAGAAAATCCTCATCACCTGTGCTCTGTCAGACGAGTATCTCTTGCAGGAAGCTTTATCCTCAAAGGCAGATCAACCACCACCATCAGACCTCCTCCGCCAGTTCCAAAAGAATGTACCCGGAGTATGGGCTGAGACAAATTCCCCAGGCTTGGCAAATCACCGTACCCCAGTCATGGTCCAGCTATTGGCAACGGCAACTCCAGTCCAGGTATGACAATATCCCATGAGCCAGGAAGCCAGATGGGGAATTGCTCCACATATAACCAGACTCCTAAAAGGAGGGATCCTTACTACCTGTAAGTCCCTCTGGAATTCCCCCTTGCTCCCCGTCTTAAAACCAGGTACAAAGCACTATCGGCCTATACGGGACTTAAGGGAGGTAAACAAATGAGTGGAAACTATCCACCCTACGGTTCCAAATCCGTACACCCTCCTAAGTCTCTTGGACCTAGAACACAGCCATTACACTGTCTTAAATCTCAAGGATGCAGTCTTTTGCATCCCACTGGCCCTTGTTGGCCAGCCCATAATCGCTTTTGAATGAACAACCCCGATACTGGGGTCTCAGGGCAACTCACTTGGACAAGACTGCCTCAGTAGTTTAAAACTCCCCCACTCTGTTTAATGAGGCACATAGCCAAGATCTTGCTGCCTTCTGAGCTGAGTTCTCCAAGTGTACCCTACTCTAATACGTGGATGACTTACTCTTGGCTACAAAAACCCAGGAGGCCTGTAAAGAAACCACCCAGTCATTATTAAAGACCCTACAGATGTTACGTTACCGGATCTCAGCTAAAAAGGCCCAACTCTGCCTTTTTACTTACCTGGGCTATATCATAAAAAAAAAAGTTACTTACCTGGGCTATATCATAAAAAAAGGCAACCAGGCACTGGCACCCAGCCAAGTCCAAGCGGTGCTGCAAATACCCACCCCCACCACAAAATGCCAAGTTCAAGAATTCCTTGAGGCAGTAGGTAACTGCAGGCTATGGATTTTGGGATTCTCCGAGACAGCCAAGCCCCTGTATGCCTGCACTGGAGGAAATCGGCCCTTGACTTGGACAGAGTTAGAGCAACGGGTTTTTGACAAGCTCAACACTGCCCTGACTACGGCCCCAACCTTGGCCTTGCCAGACATCTCTAAACCCTTCCGGTTGTTTGTGCATGAAAAACAGGGAGTCGCTAAGGGGGTGCTCACCCAGACGTTGGGACCATGGCCCCGGCCAGTCGCCTACCTTTCAAAAAGACTTGATCCCGTAGCCTCTGGGTGGCCAGCTTATCTGAGGTCGGTAGCAGCTACAGCCCTGTTAGTCAAGGAGGCGGACAAACTAACCTTGGGGCAGGAGTTAAATTTAGTAACACCCCACGTGGTGGTCACTACTCCATGGAGCTCCGGGAAAATGGATGCCAAATGCCCGCATAGTTCAATATCAGGCCTTACTTTTGGACCAGCCCCACATAAAGTATTTAAAGGCTATGGTTTTAAACCCTGCCATGCTGCTACCAGACAGCAAGCCAGAGGAGCCCATACATAATGGCCAACAGACAATGGACGTCCTCCACACGGCTCGACCAGACCTCACCAACGTCCCCCAGCAGAAGCCAGAGAAGGTGCTGTACATGGATGGCAGCAGTTTCATGGTCGACAGAGTCAGGTATGCTGGGGCAGCCGTAGTCACCCTAGAGCGGGTTGTCTGGGCCCAGGCTCTACTACATGGAACCTCGGCCCAAAAGGCAAAACTCATAGCTCTAACAAAGGCCTTAGACTGGGCGGAGGGAAAAACTGTTAACATCTACACAGATAGCCAGTATGCCTTTGCTACGGCTCATGTACATGGAGCCATTTATAAAAAAAAGAGGACTACTTACCTCAGAGGAAAAAACCATCAAAAATAAGAAATCCTAGCCCTACTAGAGGCTATATGGAAGCCCAAGGCAGTGGCATTAATACACTGCAAAAGACACCAGAAGGGAGATTCACCAGAGGCAAGGCAAGGAGAAACAGGGCAGCTGACCTACAAGCCAGACAGGCAGCCTTGGGACCAGTAAAACCTCTAACTCTTCTTGTAACTCTGCTGGCCCCAACCCTGCCCCCTACCCCTATGTACTCACCAGAAGAAAACAAACAAACAACAACAAAAAAAAAAAACAAAAAAAACCTTTGCTAAAGAACAAAGGGGCACACAAGATTCCACAGGATGATGGATTCTACCAGACACAAGGATTGTGGTCCCTGAGGCTCTAGGATGGACTCTAGTTAAGGACACACACCAGGCCCCTCACTTAGGACAGACCAAACTAACTGAGCTGCTAAGAGAACAGGTCTAGCCAGGTAGGAGTAAGACTCAGAGGGACTAGCCCTGGGGAGCACTGGGAAGATTTCACTAAAATAAAACCCCTAGCAAATAGCTATAAATACCTCCTGGTGTTTATAGATGTTCCTTGGATGGGTCGAATGGGTCAAAGCCTTCCCCACTAGGTCCGAGACTGCTTTGGTGGTCACTAAAAAACTATTAAAGGACCTTGTTCCTCGGTTTGGCCTCCCTCTAATGCTGGGGTTGGACAATGGGCCTGCCTTTACTGCACAAATTTCTCAGGGCCTAGCCAAGGTCCTGGGTGTATCCTGGAAATTACATTGTGCCTTTCATCCCCAGAGTTCAGGGCAAGTCAAACGAATGAACCGGACCATAAAAAAAAAAAAACCTAACAAAGTTTATCTTAGAAACCGGTGAAAATTGGGTCAGCCTACTTCCTTTTGTCCTCCTCTGTGTCCAATGCACACCCTGTCAGAAAGGCTTCTCCCCTTTTAAAATCATGTTCGGTAGGCCCCCTCCCTTACTCCACAGACCCGTGAATACCATGCATGCTGAAGTCCATAACTATACACTCCTTAAGTCCTTACAGGCGCTCCAGTCTGTTCATTCCCAGGTACACCAGCTCATTAAGGACACCCGTCCCACCCCATTGGACCTCACAGACCAGCCAACATACCCTTTCCAGCCTGAAGACTCTGTCCTTGTTAAAAAATTTGCCACCTCCGGCCTCACCCTCGTTGGAAGGGACCCTAAACAGTTATCCTGACCACACCCACCACACTCAAGGTGGATGGACTAAGGGCTTGAATTCATCACACCCACGTTGAGACTGCCCCACCGAAAAAAACAATGGAGCATCAAACACTCATCCCCTGATTCACTAAAGCTAAGACTTGTGCGCAGTCACCACCCTTGCCACCCTAATCTGTGCTGTAAATCCCTATAGCAAACCCCTCTTAGAACCCACCTACCACCAATGGGTCCTCACTGAGGGCTCCACTGGAGAATATGTTAGTTCCTTAATCAGGAAGGGGTCCACCCTAGTTAACTTAATCCTGGAGTACATTCCAAAGAACCCCATTACCTTCTCCCTAGACCTCTGTACCCTCATGGGCCCCATCCTAAATTTCAGAACAAGTGGAAATGTAGCCAGGTGCAGTAACCTATGGATTAGGTTACTGCAGGCTATGGATTCCTTGAGGCAGTACTGCCTCAGGGGCAGAGCAACAACTTCAAACTTATGGATTACATCTATGCCCAGGATCCACCCCACAAAAAGATGGAACTGTGGAGGCTTAAATGAATTCTTTTGCCCCCATTGGGGTTGTGAAACTGTCTCCACTATATCAGGGTACACCAAAAACATGGACTAATAATATTAAGGTCTCAATATGAGCCCTCAGAACCTACAAACAATACTAACCTGTTAGAGGAATTAATGATTTAATTCCTGTAAATAAAACAAGGGGGGAATGTGACATGGTAAAAGCCCCATAAAACTGCATACCTCAACCACACCTTGGCTTTCTGTTGAAACTGCTCTCTGTAACCCCTAATGTGACTGGCAAGCAATCCAAACCCAGGCCATCTTGGCCCCTGTGACTTGTAATTTCCACCCTACCCAGACAATGTGTAAACAAATGCTAATCTTGACTTTTGTGAACCACTTAGGTAACAATCAGAATGTCAAAAAGTCCCCCAGCCCTTGGAATGTCTGAACCCCATCACCCCCACCCCTACCCTTCACCCTCATCTCCACCCTAGAAGGTGATTTACAAAATTCACTAGCCCTCAGAATATCTGAAGCCCCTCAAATCCCACCCCTGTCCCTCACCCTCAATCCCAAGGTGATTTTTACGGGTATAAAAGGTCTTGACACTCTCCTTTCGGGGCCACGGGTTGGAGAGACGCGAGTCCTCCATGGCCGCCGGCAATAATAAAGACACTGCAATTTGGCATAAAAAAAAAACAAAAAAACAAAAAACAAAAAAAAACATGCTTTTTACTTAATATTCTGCATTACTCCCCTATGCTAAGAAAACTGAGCCTCCAATAAGGTTAATGGCCTACATAATTTTCCACAGCACATAGGTGAAGGAAGAAGAACTGAAATACAGGTTTTATGATTCCATAATTTTTTCCCATTATACTTTCTTCCACTGATTTTAGTAGTCAAACCCAATGAATCTGTAGTAATCCAAATTGAATCCACTTTATAATTCTCATCTGTTTACCACTCTGAAACATTTATACCTTTGACTTCCTACTGCTTCTTGAAAATTCCTCTTTTCTTAAATTACAATATTTTCCCTTCTAAGACCTCTTGAGACATGTCTAGTTCTGTCTTTGATCTTCATTTGCTTATTCAGCAATTGCCTGGTTTTATCTAGCACTAGTGAGCAGGTGGTATTGATATATATATAATAGATCCATAGCCTTGCACTCCCCACTTAGTTCCAGACCTGTGTTTTCACCTGTGTGTTGAACATCTATATCTGAGTGTCTACCCAGACATTTTTTTTGGAAAACTGTCTTTTGGGGAGTTATTTGCAGTCATTTGACACATGTTAAAGGAATTACTATGCACTACATACTTTGCTAAATATTCTGGGGAATAAAAACATAATCAGACCTAGATTCTTATTAGGAGCACGTAAAATGTGTCTCAGCATTTTCATTTTTGGTACCACGTAGTAGACTCCTCAGGTTCAAGATCTCAGAGTCAGTTTTGAACAGTACTGTCTTGTATTATTGGGGTAATCTTACCAGTATCCTCATCTGTACTCTTCCTTTAATTAATCTTCCTGAAGTAAACTTCACCTCATACCCCTGTTTAAAAGCACGTAAAGACTTCTCACTGCTTGAAGAACCAAGCTCTATCTGCTAAGTATGTCCCACACATATAACTTACACTTTTCCAAACTTGGTAACTTTAATGGTTTTGTTTCCTTCACTTGGAATATCATTTTCTTCCATTTTTTCATATCCAAAGATCACCTTAATCTTCTTTCAAATGCCACCTAATCCAGGTACTTTACCAGAACACTGCCAGATAGAACTCAGTTTTGTTCCTCTGAACTCCATCCCATATGTTCTTTCTCTGTACATGTAAGGGCACTTGTCACTTTCTACCTTGTATATATGGTTGTGTTCATATATTATCTAGATCAGGGATTGGCATAATTTTTCTGTAAAGAAACAACTAACAATTATTTTTGGTTTTGCTGGCCACATAAGGCGTTTGCCTTTGTTGTTCATTTATAGTCTATTAAAATCTAACTACCATTTTTAGCTTGAGGACACAATAAAAACAGACTATCTGCCGTAGATTGATGAATCTTGATCAATATTAAATGCTCCTGGTAATAAGTCTGACTCATATTTTTATGCCTCATAGCATGTAGCAAAGTACACTGTGCATAGCAAGCACTTAAGCATGTGTTCCATGATTGCACATAACTAACAAAGAGGCTCTTTTACAAAAACAAACAAATACAAAACAGCTTCTAGGGAAATCTTTCTAAATATGTACAGCTTTGGATTTAATACTTCATCACCTAGTCAGATTTTGTCACTTATATATTTGTTTTACTAAAATACCCAAGGAACATTTGGTTAAAACACCTTTTGCTCAAACTTGAATACAATAAGTATGTAACTTTTGATTCAAGAGCATCTTACCTTTTCAACAATAAGCATTTTAGTCCAGTTGCTCTATGACTATTTACAATAAATAGCAGACTACAAAAATCCTAGTACATTTTGTTGATTTTGAAATGTTCTTAAATACATTAACTAGTAACAGTCTTGCCTATATGGTCTACAATACTATTCCCCTATATCACAAAATAAATTAATGCAAGTTTTGTTTTGTAGAAAAACAACAAAAAAAAACAACTCAGCACTCCCTACACAAGTAGACTTCAAATGAAAACCAAAGGAAGGGAGAAGAACATGTGCACATGATATTTATTTTAGACTCCTGGTCTGATTCTTATGAGCTCTTCCCCAGTTTCAGATTTTGGACATGTCGCCAGACTATATTTCATTGGCTGACATCTTCTAGGCACTCAGCTAATCTTACAGCAATTTAGTTGAATATATGGAGATAAAGTGGCTCTTAAAGCCTCTACTCTCTTCTTAATATTCAAAACATATGTTGTTCTAAGAGTGTTAGCCTTGATTATAATCACAATTAAGAATTATACATTTCAAGGACACCCAAACTGAGTTGCAGGAAAAAACTCTTTAATATAGTTCTACCTAGTTTATGGCTTAGGTCATGCTGAAATATGTTTATTTTGCATTTCTCCAACAATATTTTTGCATAAAAAGAAATCTTCCAGAGGACTCAATTTAAATGAGATTGACCTCATGCTTGCTTACCTCAAAGGAAACTCATTATATCTTGCCTTAGGAACAGAAAGAAAATTATCTTTCCCACTCCCCACCAATCTCCACAAAAGACTTTATTAGGCCTAGTAAAATGTAATAGGAGAAATCCAGATTGTTCTTTTTAATAGAGGAAACTACCTTTATTATTATTTCCGTGCATCTATCAACATTATTGGGATGTCATTCCACTCTTCCTAAGGTTGGCTACTACCTCAGAGCCTATTAGACACTGGTATTTGCCTAATTTAAGGTTACTCTGAGAAGATATCTTTCCAAACAAAACATATAATTTACTATCATTTTAGGAACCACTGTCTCAGTTCTTAAGAGGAGGCCATTTTTTCCCAGGAAACAATGTTATTTATGAAAAAACAATAAGAAAAGTGGAGAAGCTAAATACTGATCAGGTAAGTAATATTTGTTTTAAAACTTGTTTTATGGTGTATAATTTTGAATGGTGAATATTTTAATAGAGATCAAAGGACATTCAACTGTGAAGTGCCAGGCAAGACCACCATGACTTATAATATGCTATGATATCTACAGTCCTTTATACTATCTTTAATAGTTTCATATTCATTTTTCATGTGAAGTATTATTGTTCCCATTTTACTGAAGGAGAATTGAAGTCAGGAAGATATGTGACATGTGAAGTCACATAGAAAATTAATGACAGATATGTGAAGTCAAATAGAAAATTAATGGCAGAATCTGAACTTAATATAGATATCTCAGTGCCTTGTATGTTTTCTTTTAAACTGGTCCAACAAAAATCAAAATTTAAAACCTTAAAATTTGTTCTAATCCTTTTAAATGAATGATACATACAAACATATATGTGAAATACCACATACTGTAAAATATCTAGAAAACTAAAGCTTCAAGTACATTTAAAAAATTCGTTTAAGCTCAAAACGACAGACCAATTATAAAACTGCAGCAAGGTCACAGTAATTCCATGGCATCTACAGCATGAAGTCCTTCATGCGGAGTTGTTACTATGACCAACAGAGTTCATATTGCTCTTCTCAGTGCATAGAAGCATGTGTAGCCCAATGTCCAGGACGTGTCTATTGGACATTCTTGAACTAGAGCAGTGTATTAGTTAGTCAGGGCTGCTGCAACAAAGTACCACAAACTATATGGTTTCAAACAACAGAAATTTATTGTCTCAGAGTTCTGGAGTCCAGACATCTGAAATCACTGTGTTGGCAGGGCCATCTTCTCTCTGAAGCTGCTAGAGAAGGAAGTCTTCTGTTCCTGTCGCCTTGCTTTTGGTAGCCTCAGACATTCCTTGGCTTGTAGATGCATCACTCCAATACTTCGACTTCATATGGAAACTTTCCTGTGTGTCTTCACATCATCTTCCCTCTTTGCATGTTTGTTTCTGTGTCCAAATTTGCATTTTTATGAAGACACCAGTCATATTGTATTAGGACCATCCTAATGACTTGATTATCTCTATAAAGACTCTGTCTCTAAATAAGATCACATTCTGAGTTACTGGGGTTAGGACTTCACCATATCTTGAGTATGGGAGGATACAATTCGACCCATCATAGGCAGTTAAACACTATCAAATCAGTTGTGATAACAAAATCATTTTTCTCATATGCAAATCAAACTGACTAAAAATTCTAGCTTTTCCTTTTTGAAGTTTTTGGCATGAGAATTCATTTTATTTTTATGAGCACCTGTGGATGTTTGTTACCACATTCATAGGAACTAACACATTATTACTTATTTGTGTCCAGTTAAAGCAAACTTTCAGAGTCATCAACATGCAAATCTTTAATATTTTGGTTTGCTTGGAAAGCTGGATATAGTCTGAAGGGTTTGCTATGGTATGTAGTGAATACATATCTTACAAAGGAGCAGCATAATATTTCTGGACATTATGATACCAAGTAGAAAAAATTCACAAAATGTGCCTATTCTTCAAGGAGCATTTTCCTTTATAACAAATCAAATTATAACATCTGTCGTTTATCCAACTGGGCTACAAAAAATAAGTCTGACACATTTTAAATAGTAAGGAATGTTAGAGGCAAATCATTTCATGCTGCTTCTAGCTTCTTGTTTTAAAGAGAACAAACAGTGTTTATAATTCGTGGATAGTAGAGTAAAAGATTGAATATCTTGTAAGTTGTTGCTATGCAGCTGGAACAACTAAAGAATAGCTCCTTTAAGAGAATACTGCTGCTACTTTCATTTGAATATTTACTTGTTTATGCCCACTTTTCTTCTTAATTACTTAAACAGTTTGGGAGTTTGGGAACTACCGTGAAAGCTGCCCAATGTAAAAGGAACCATGCAGATAGAGCAAACTACAATTGCTTTGTTCTAGTAGTTTCCTCAGTAATGGAGATAAACTAGGACAATCTGGGTAAAGCCAGAGTCTGGATGAACCTAATTACTGTCACATGTGACCAAATCAAATAGGACGAGCTCTTAGGAGTTGAGAACTGTTCAAGAAAAAAAGAGATCTTTGTAGTGGAAGCGTGGTAAAGTTGGGCCAGGTGCAAGATAACTATAAAATTCATATGATATGTACTCATCATAATTCTTTTTACTCTATCAAAAAGGAAAAAAAATCTATGACAAATCAGAAATGTTTGATCTTTTGTACTTTAAAATTCAGCTTATTATATTTTTTAAAAATATGATGAATATATGAACATTTTGCTTTAGAAAAAGAACTTTATTAGTCAGGTGTAAGAATTGAAAACTGAAAACCTAAGAGCTCAGTGGTATCAATAAATGGTTCATAGGCCAAATGGGCTCAGGTAGACTGCAAGGCACTCCAGATGATGGGAATGTGAATGTTCTATTCGAGAGACAATTGATAGATCAACAAAGGAAGATTATTGAGAAATAGGTTTTGTTTTCTTTATTGACCTGTAGTGATGTGTGCTTTCCAAGTGTTCCCTAACTTGCTTTTTGAGGAACACTCTGTTTTGTTTTGTTTTATTCCTTCAGGAGAGATTATGTTTCAATAGCCTACAAGTTACCCAATGAGTGGTAGTCATCTCAGACTATTAATGTAATTTTACCTCATTCCAGTATATGAAGGTATTTTGTAACATAAAAGACAATAATAATGTAACATACATTCACCCCCCAAAATTCCTAAACCGTAGAGATTTTAGTACTACTATATGTACAAAGTGTGTCATATTTGATAAGAGTCTAGAGAAAATGATACTCTGAACTTATTCTGCAACCTTTATTATGTCTATATCTACCAAGGCATCCTCTATTTATAAAATGTGCTTGTTTATATATATTTAATTCTTTCAAAATATTTTTGTATACATAAAATGGTAATTTTTCTATATGAAAAATATTAAGTATAAAAAACATTGAAAGGCATAAAAAGGGTATAAAAAGGTATACAGTGACAAATAAACCTCCTTATCCAGACACTTTTGTCCCCAGGTTCTCTTCCCAGAAGCAGTTAGTCTCAAAACTTTTTTGGTCTATGCATATCAAAGCAGTTATATGTGTCTGTAAATGTATATGTCACTTTAAAAAAATGTTACAGCAGAAAGAGTATACCATTTCATTCTTTTGCACTTTTTAAAATATTTAATACAGCTTGAAAATTGTTTCATATAAAAAATTTAAAATCTGAAGTGTTTTACTGTATTAATTAATATAGATCAAGTTTCCATAGTCAATAGGATATTGAAAGTATAATGCATTGCATTTATATTTTCAAAATTAATGGTATGTGCATACATGTAGCATTATGCTTCAAAATAGAGTATGTTTCTTTTGAAAACAGGCTTCCAGATGTCTCTTATCAAAGTAGAATAATCACAAGATAATAAAGCAAATTCAAGTATGCCTGAAATCCCCCCAAATAAAATAACCAGGTAACTTTTCCTAGTCTGTGCTCTATACTTACCAGAAAAAAAACGCCATGACAAATAAGCAGATAACAAAGATTTAGTTTAAAAACAATAAATTCTAGAATATCTTGACGTCAGTGCAAATTCAGCCTAATATCCTAAAAGAAGTTTAAGCTGGAAATCATGAGTTCAGTCTCAAGTTTGTCATTAATTAGCTGTGTCATTATAAGCAAATTATCTTACTTTTCTAGACCTCAGAGTTTTTTTTCCATCTGCGAAATTAGTAGGGTAGATGATAATAAAGTTGATGATGACTATGATAATGCTTATGATGCAATCATAATAATAATGTTTGTTACTCACCTACTTTGTAGTAAGCAACTTACAGACATTAGTTGATTTACTCCTCATAGCACCCCAATGAAATATGTACCATATTCACTTTCACAAATGGGGAAATAGAGGCTCATAGAGGTTGCATATTCAGTTTCTCAAGATCAGAATTAGTGATAAAATCAGACTTAGCATCCATGTTTTCTTGATCTGAAGTTTCAGTCACTGCTTTTATTTATTTAACATTTTAAGAAATTTAAATTTAAGTTTCATAAGGATAAGAACTTTGCTCCCCACCCACTGTGACTCTAATATGCTTCCTGACATTGAAAATCACTATATTATATTATTTTTTAATTTTAAATTTATCTATGTCTTCAGTATTATAGTGTTTTATGTAATTACGTTCTGAAGTACCTACTGAATCATCAAAGTAATATCAATTAATATTAATATTCATTATGGTTTTAGTGTTAAGTATAGCTAGAATGTTAATTTAATCAGAACATGCAATGCCTTGGCCAATCTAGATAAGTATTTGAATGGTCACGGCAACCTGATCAAATACAAATAGAATTTAATACAAATTTCCCCAATGAAAAAAAATGGAAAAAATATCACTAGTTAAAACTATAAATCCTAGGGTTTGAATTATAGTGAAAGAAAAAACTAAATTTAACAAAATGGTTTCAGTTGTTTTTCTTAATTAGTAATGTTTATCCTCAGTGGCTGTTTTTGGCATGTTTATGTGTCTTAGGAATGCCATCCTCAGGTTCAATGCCATCATCACATTGTCCAACAGCCCCAAGTCATCCACTCTTCACACTGGCAGCAACCTGATTCTAGCCAGCAAATTCAGACCATCACAGGAAGCGATTCAATTTCTACGCATGTTGGAAATAAACTGTACCATAGTGGATCAAGCCAGATTCATGAGCAGGTAAGATCAATCAGCTGATTCCTTAACAAACTGAAATAACGTGCTTGAACCCTTCTCATACCACTGTGCAGGTTCTCCCAATAAATTTTCATCAAAATACTGAGAAGTTATACCATTGATATTTGTGCTTTGTCAGAGCATTTTTATAATAAATCTTTCCATCTTCTCTCAGAAGACAAAACAATTTAGGTCCATTAAGACACTAAATCTAAAAGGTTAGTAATGAACTGCTTAATGAATACCTAATTTGGAGCTGATCTTCAGTTCTAAAATGGACCCAATTGTGCAATGTTACATATTTTCATGAGGTATGGTATTTAAATGAATAACAAATTGGAAGTGATATTGTCTAAGATGATTGTAATGGTCACATTTCACCAGCTGGTATTTACTTCCTGTGTGTCTTCTTTGAGAATATATTATTTGACTTGAGAATCAAGTCAAAATATGTGTAGATTTTATTTATGGCATTGACAAAATAGAAACTAGAACTTAGTTGCTAAGGAGAAATCTCTTGTAATACAATCCTTGGTAATTAATTTGTGTTATGAAGACTTTGGAGTTTTGTAAACATCTGCTATACAAGTGTTAAAGGAAAAAAGATTTTCTTTTATCTTTTATAATAACTGGAACAATGGAGAATCAACTATCATTTGTATTTTTATAGATCTCCAATTGACCACTTTCATAGGCAACTGTTACTAAATGCAAGAGAAAATAAGAAAAAATAAAGAAGGAGCCAGCCCAAATAAGAATTTGATTATTTTATGTTAAATATACATGAGATTGTTTCTAAGAACTGAAATGTTGAAATATACATTTTGGCCACATTAGTCAAAAAGAACTATGAAAGATTTAAAATCCATGTCTCTTCAATCTAAGAAACGCCTATGGCCAGGTTTGGTGGTTCACATCTGTATTCCCAGAGCTTTGGTAGGCCAAGGCTGGAGGATCACTTGAAGCCAGTAGTTCAAGACCAGCCTGGGCAACATAGTGAGATCTTCATCTCTACAATTTTTAAAATTTGCTAATTTTCTAAAAAAGCCTAAAATTGCCTTTCTTCTGTATATCTGTAGAGAAACACTGGCCTCTAGAATAACTCATAGAATACAATCCAGAAGGTGCTGAATATTTACCTTAAGTGAATTAGTAATAACCATAAAAGAGCCATTTTATTAGATTATATCACTTGAAATTGTCATTTTTGTAGGTTGAAACTGGTATAATACCCACAATTTTATACAGTTCAACCTAATTCTTAACTTTGTTTTGCCTTAGTTTCCTCTAATAGGGGAAAGTGGCAAGCACAAATAAAAGCATAATACAGAGCAAAGTGCTTTCTGTCATAAAAGAGTAAAATACAACATGCTTTGGGTACAGAAGAGAGAAGAAATTAATTTTGGCTGAGAGATCAAGGAAGGCTGTATTGAGCAGGAAGTAATTAACCTGGGCTTTGAAAAATGGGCAGATTTCTATATATGGTATTGTGATATTGCATGGAAATAATAGGAAGAGGAAATCACATAAACAAAGTTATATAAAGTTTATTTGGGAAAGTACATTTTGGGTTCCAGGAAAAGTTAGGGGTTTGATTTGTATGGCATGAAAGACATGTGATAAGAGGTATTAGAGTGTAGTGTTAATATGATACATTAAGGCCAGGCCATGAGATTCTTAAGTGTTAAGTTAAAAACTTTGGGCTTTCTTTAGTAGGCAATGGAGGATGAGTGAAAGTTACTGAGTAGGAAAAGACGAACAGGTATGGCTAACATATTGATTAATTTTCTTCTTACAACAATCAGATTAGGAAGGTGGTGATGTTGTCCTTATTGCTCAGATAAGGAAACCAAGTTTCAAAAAGTTTAAATTATTTGCAAAGGCTTACACAGCTAGCATGTGGTAGAGCCAGGATTGATACATATGTAGGCTGACTCCAGAGCCCATTGATAATTCCTCCTTGAATTCAGGTCACTTATGTGGAGAGTCCTTGAGCAGTAGCATAAACATAAACAAAGCACTTGGTTAAGAAGAGTCTGCCACAGGGAAGGTGTTGGTGATAGAAAGCAGACTAGTTTCAGGGTATGGAGACCTGGGATCTTGTCCTAACTCTGTTCCCCTCAAGCTATGTGTTTTCAGTAATACGAAATCTCTCAGCAACATCCTCATCCATAAAATACTAAATAAAAATATGTACTGGAAATTTTTTATAAACTACAAAGTCTACAACTTGAAATAATCCACAGAGAAAATTTACAAAGGGAAGATTATTAGAGGCTATTTCAATAGTCTAAGTGTAAAACAAAGCAGAATAATTACAATGTAAGTGGTAGGAGGGATAATTATCAGAGATGGGAACTGTATCACAGGATTAAGAGTTGTCTAGTGGCAACAGCAATGTTATAATATTTTTTTCCCAGCTTAGTACATCTAATAATACATTTGACTAGACTATAAATTGTCTACTCAGTAAAGGGGCAGAGTTAGGTAACTAATATATCACTTTATTTTTTATTATTCGTACTGTAGTTTGAAATTTCTATGTAGTTTTTTTAAAGTCTAGAGGATGTTTTTTTCTTTGTTTTAATTTTATTAAATTCTGCTTTTTTCCATTTTAGATATCTCTTTTATATCATCATACTTTAAGCTCTGGGGTCCATGTGCAGAATGTGCAGGTTTTTTACATAGGTATACAGATACCATGGTGGTTTGCTGCACCCATCAACCCATCATCTACATAGGTATTTCTCTTAATGCTATCCCTCCTTTAGCCCCCCACTCCCCTGCTTTTTCAATATTTTATAAGGATAATGTTGAAGTGCTGCTGAAAATAGAATAGTGCCCTTGAAAGCACTAGTCTATTGGAAGCTTAGAGTTAGTAATTTCACTTGTATAGATTACATTGGATTGGGTCTATTCCTACTTAAAGTGATGACAGGGTAATCTAGTTGTGCAGATTCAATGCACAAAGGAGGGCAGAGAGTTCGTTCTCACACCTAAGCTCCTTGGTGTTTACATGTCCCCTGTAGTGATATGTGGGTAGTAGAGTATCTTTAAAGAGTGATAAGCAGACGTAGGTTAGGCTCTTTTAAAACTAAAGTAGGACACATTTTCAGAGTTTGTGTTTAGAGTTAAATTGTAATTTGGAAGGAACATGGTAAAGAGGAAAGAACACAGGCATTCAATTTAAGTATCTGAATTTATAAAACCTGATTCTGCTGAGCTGTATGACCTTCAGCAGTAGACTTAGCTGGACTGAGCCTCAGTTTCTACCTCTCTAAAAAGGGAAGAATCATACTTTAATGTACAGTATATCCTACAAAGGACTAAATTAGATAAAATATGTAAAGCACCTAGCTCAGTGCCAAGTACATAGTAGATGCTGAAATAAATGTTTGATGATTGATCTTCTTTCCCCAACTCTGGGTCGCAAATGTTTCAAATCACCAACATAAGAAATTAGCTTCATTGTAAGACTATTTTTAGATGAAACTAGATGGTCTTTAACATACTTTCCTCAAAGCAAAAGGCGTTAGAAACATTTTTCTAAATCAGATATTTAAAAACCTTGCTTTACAATGTTTTTATAAAATAATTTGTGTAAATTTTCCATGGTCCTCCCAAGTAATATCACACTTTTGATTTCAAATTCAAAATATTACCACTCACATATCCTTCTCTGAAGAAATTAAGGATAACATGCTGTGATCATTTTCCTGTCATTAGCAAGGAACAGATAATTTTACTCCTGTTGGTGAAAGAGAAAAAAGCTCAGCTAAACTCATTTTACAAGTCATCATATAGGTGGCATTTATAAAAAATATTCAAATAAACGTATACAGTGTGTATGCAACTCTCTTCCACTTGGCTTTAGAATTCGAGGAAGTCTTTGGATGTCATGGGAAGATGTAAAGGAAACAGTCCTGATCACCTGGATAGTGCTACTGCCCATGAAAAATACTCCAATTTGTGATGCGACGCCTTTAATGAACTGACTAAAAAACTCAGATCTTAGTGTCAGGTGGTTTTTCTGGCAGGTCTCTGGGAAGCTCTCTATAATGTTTATTTAACATGTCATTCACCAATGGTAGAATTTCAGGGCTGGTTAGTTCAATAAACTCAGAAGTTCTGTCTATCCCCTCACTCATTAACAGGTGGCTCAAGTTTCTCTCCATGTTTATTGCCTTCTTCAACCCCATTATTGAAAATGAGTGCCTTTTATGTAAACTTCTATCCCCTGCTGTTGCTTCCACAAAGTTAATTAGTGTCCATTTGGGGCTTATCTTTTCCCAACAATACCTTGCCTGTCTTCTGCAACCTCTGCAACTTTTTGCTATGGAACCTTTCTGAGCTATTGTTTTATGGCAAACTCAACTTTATTTTCAACAAATTGTTACTTATTTGCTTTTTAGAAATTAGTTTTTTTAATTAAAGTAATACATGTACATACTTTAAAAGGCCAAATAGTACTAAAAAATTCCCTGTCCCAACCCTCTTCACTGCCCAGAGCTGATCCCCAGAGGCCACGATTTTCAATTGTTAGCTTTGTCTTTTGATATTTACTTCCATTTAGCAAAATAGCTATACATAAAGCTAAATGGTATGCATATATTTTTGGTATGCATAAACTTATATTGTGCATATACTTATGCTGATATGTCTTGATTTTTCAGTGTTATCTATTATCTGTTGATAATTCTGACACACAAAGGTTTAATTCTATTAATCTCTCATCCAACTGTTTCCATCCCTTCCATCATCCCGATATAGTTAAATCTACATTTATTTTCTCTAAATCAGTATTCAGTGTTTATATTATTATTGCTATAAAATATCATTTACTGCTGAACCAACTTTTATTAGCACAACTTTTTGCTGGTATTACTAATTCTCTAATTTTTTTCATTTGTTTGGTTTTTGTGAATCTATTGTTAATTATTTTCTCAATACACATTCAAATGTTCTGGTTCCTATTGATAAATCCCTTATCAACCTTCTACTCTCCTTAAAACTCTTTAATCCCTATATACTACCCTCCTTGGTTTGAATTATTAATCTCTACTGACATTTTGGTCACTCTCTCTATCATTCAACAGTTTCATCAGCCAACTTACAATATTCTCTCCACTTCTTACTAACTCCTGCTCTAGAATCATCTATAAGAACTTGACCACGCACATCAGTACCCTTTCCCACACTGTCTTCATGGTTCTTCCTCACTCTCAATTTCTTCATTTCTACATGTTCAGTTCACATAGCCAGTCCTTGAATTTATATCTTCACTTGAAACTATTTAACCTGGAATTATGAATGTCTGTTTCTCTTGTCATCACTTCTTATTTTATCTTTTACTCTCTCATTTCTGTTTAATGTCACCTTCACCAAACTCTCCAGCCCTCAGTTCTAAGCCACACTGGTTTCCATTGTTGGCCAGTTCAACAATGCTCTTGCTAGAAACCCTTCTCCTGTTACCATCATCACTTTGCTGATCATTTGCTTTATGTAGAATGCCATCCACCTTCTTTGCCCCTGGAATGACTTCTTTGCATACTAGAGAAAGTCCTCAAACTAAACCAATTTAGTCTAGTACAGTTTGTCTCTGTCTTGCTGGACTCACACCATAGTTAAACAGCCTTTTAAATTGATTCTAATTGACTCATTACCACAGTCTTCAATGTCTAATTCTTATCTTTCCCACCCTGCTCATACTCAAGTCCCACTGCTGCTGGCCCCCTCTCTGCAGGTAGCCTGGCCTTCTACTAACAATGGGTGGTGGAACTCAAACCTTAGTGTGCACCAGAATCAATTGGAGGACTTTGGAGTGGGCAAAGATTTCTTGAGTAATAACCCAGAAACACAAGAACCAAAGCAAGAATGAACAAATGGGATTACATCAAGTTAAAATCTTCTATACAACTTTTAAATTGTGAAGAGACAACCCAGAGAGTGAAAGAAAATATTTGCATACTACCCATCTGACAAGGGGATAATAACCAGGATATATAAGGAGCTCACACAACAGGAAAAAAAATCTAATAATTTTTAAAAATAGGCCAAATATCTGAGTCGACATTTCTCAATAGGAGGCATACAAATGGCAAACAGGATGTATAAAAATGTGCTCAACATCATTGATCATCAGAAAAATGCAAATCAAAACTACAGTGAGAGATTATCTCACCCCAATTAAAATGGATTTTATCCAAAAGATAGACAATAACACATGCTGGTGAGAATGTGGAGAAAAGGGAACCATAGTACACTATTGGTGGGAATGTAAATTAGTACAACCACTATGGAGAACCGTTTGGAGATTCCTCAAAAAACTAAAAATAGATCTAGCAATTCCACTGCTGCATATATACACAAAAGGAAGGAAATAACCAACATTTGGAAGGAATATAAAAAATTTTCTTTATCCAACTGTCTAATGGATAAAGAAAATGTGGTATAGATACACAATGAAGTACTATTCAACCATAAAAAGAATGATATCCTGTCAGTTAGAAAAACATGGATGAAAAAGGAGGACATTATGTTAAGTGAAATACATCAGGCACAAAAACACAAATATCACATGTTCGCATTTATTTGTGGAAACTAAAATATAAAACATTTGAACTCATGGAGATAGAGAGTCGAATGATGGCTACCAGTGGCTGAGAAGGGTAGTGGGGCGGGGGTACGAGAGTATTAAGGATTGTTAATGGGCACAAAAAATAATGAGAAAAAATAAGATCTAGTATTTGATAGCAAAACAGTCAACAATAATTTAATTGTACATGTAAAAATACCTAAAAGAGCATTATTGAATTGTTTGTAACACAGAGAAAGGATAAATATTTGAGGTGATGGATACCCCATTTACCCTGATGTGATTATTACATATTGTATGCCTGTATCTCATATATCCCATAAATATATACATGTACTATATACCCACAAAAATTAAAAACTAAAGAAAAAGAAAAAACATAAAAGAAAAGCTAGTATGCATTAGGTAGCATCATGCCTTTATTAAAATATCTACACATATTAAAATAATAGGATTTTCAGAACCTAAAATTCTTTTTTTTCTCTTGTTAGAATTGCCACATCTGGTGTAAAATAGGGAGAGATCAGTTATTTATTTTACCTCATTAGTCAAGTGACACTGTATCTGAAATACATTTAATTTTGTCAGGGATTAATGTCCACTGGATTAGCTATGTTTGAATCAGTTTATCAGATGTTAAATGTTCCACACCAAAGCAAAATTAAGTAGTAATCTTATACATCCAAAACTGTCACCACATCCTTAGAATTTTGCTGGACATATATGTATAATCTATACATTATAACCTTTTACTAATAGTGATGTTTTCCATTGCCATGCAACAGTTCAAAACTTACTACCCAGTTGGATCTTAATACAGCAGACCTTTTTACTTAATATTTTCATGACCTTTTAGGAGGTTAGTTACTTGGATATAATTTTTTTTTATGACAGGGCATTTTAAGCTCTTTATAATCTGCTAAACAACCCTTCTAAATAGGTGAAACATGCACACATTTAAGTCAGTTACCTAGTGGGGATTAATTTAATTAAGTCAAGGCTGTTCTACTGGATTGTCATTTGTTCCTTGACTACAAACTATCCCTACCGCTGAGAAGCATTCTCTCAAATGTTTGCTCTTAAGCTGAAAGGAAACCAGGCAAGAGAATATAGATAGCTCAGCCGAAACCAGCAACTATTGATTCTGCCTTATAATCACTAACACTGAACTATGTAAATACGGTTGGTCAAGTGGGTCGCCTTTGAATATGAAAGTTTATGAAATGTGGAGGCTAGCAAGAAAAGTCCACCTACTACTCCCAGAGTTTCATAGACCACAAATATGAAACAACACCCCAAAGTGGAACCGGGTCAAGAACTTCCAAGGCAGTAGTGAGGTGAGGGCCATAATTTCTCTTTAGAAATTACTTCCTTTTGAAATTGTTTCCTTTCTATAGATTTCCTGAAAAATGGCCATTCATTTGCCTTGGGTGCACACTTAAGCATTATTGCTTTGCCTTGAGTTTGCTGGAGCAATTATCATCATGGGCTTCTCATCTATAAGGCTTAGAGACAAGGAGTTTAACTGGTTGGCAATTATTATAGTCAAATAGTGATCTGATTAAATGTACTTCATTGATGCATGTTCAAGAATCTAACAATTTTTGGAATAAAAACATTTCATGTTTTGTATATCCATATATGTTTACATTCTTTAGCACAGCCTGCATTCCTTCCTTGATTATAGGTGAACAACTAAAATAATTATCCAAGATTAACGTTTGAGATAGCTCTCATTCATCAGGCAGATGAGTATATATGGGGTACAGCTATGTTTCACGTAGCTTATCAAGTCAGTATTGTAACAGAGAGAAAACTTCTATCCATTACTGCTACCATTATTCTGGCCCAAGGTTCTCATGTACCCTTGGTAGGCCTTCTATTTTGGCTTTCTCAAGGCAACAAAAAAAATGGCTTTGAGCCAACTCTAAAAGCTATGTCAAAAGACACCAACAAATAGTTACATTAAAATTAAGAAGCTCCAAAGAGCTGTGATTTAGTAATGGAAAATATTGCTAACTGGCACAACCCAGTTTATGGTTAGGAAATTTCACCTTGATCTTGAGTAATATTCCTGTCAAAGACTTAACAATATATGAGAATTTTACTCCCCTCAGTCCTCTTCCCTCCAAAATTTGAACTCAACTGTGTTACTGATTCTAAAAGGGCAGGTTTTGTCCTAATCTTATGATTTTCCTAAACATATTGACCCTTCAAATGAGAAATAATTCTGAATAACAACTTGCCTGCTTTTAACCTTCATTTCCTGGGAAGAGTCAATCACAGAGAATCTGATGGACATGATCCAGCAGTCTATGTAGTACTCAAATACCAGCCTCCAACTCTACAAGGAGTTCAGTTTAGTTGCTCCGTTTAGACTGTGTGATGATACTGACTCTTCCTAGTAAGGAAGAAAGTACAAGCGTTCACCATGATATTCCTAAGGAAGGGCTGTCTATTCTCTTGCTGACTTTCTTAACCATTTTTGTTGTTGTTGTCGTCGTTGTTGTTGTTGTTGCTGGCAGCTTTAAGAGAGAAACCTGTAAAAAAAATTCTTTCCAGAATCACTAGCATTTGGGGGCAAGTCTAATCAGGTAGATGACTTCTTTCAATTCAACAAGTATTTAGTGAGCAGCTGTAGAGTATTTAATCAATATTTTATTAGATACTATCAGGTATCCCAAAAAGTATGACTCATTCTTTACTCTTAAGTTTGTTTATGTCTTCTGTGGTAGGAAGAGGGTGCTGAGAGAACAAGACTTATATCTTTGTAATAATATAAAAATAATTCAAGATAATTGAGCACAAAGAGGTGAATTGAATTAGCTTGTTGGCTGGCATAGTTTTAGTTTTCATGGATATGGTAGATCTTGAGATGAGTTTCAAAGGATGGGTAAAATTTGGATACACAACAAGAAGGACAGAGGGTATTTAAGCAGAAAACAATGTGAGTAAAATCCTAGAGGCAGGAATAGCATGGTGTGCATCTCAAAGAGTGAAATCTACTGTGGCTGAAGGAGAGAACATACTGGGAAATAGAAAATATTTTTATGTTTATGTTAGCATGTAAAGGTTTTATATAGAATATGTAGATATAGATATATGAATCTATATCTATTTTCAAATATTATCTACATCTGTATGTATGTACTACTTTTTAATTCTATGATATTTAAACATACTATGTGATAATACTGACTTTACAGGTTTACCCATCTACTCGTGCCTTCATATATGAGACTCTATTTTGTTTAGGAGATAATCATTATTTACTCAGGAAAGCAACTCCAAAGGGTACATGGACAAGACAACTAACATTGTGATTGTATATTCATCTAGACTTAACAAAAATGTGATGATACTACACCGTATTTTGTATTTCACTTTTTTCACTGACCAATATTTTATAAACTGTTTTTTGTCACAGATGTAGTTATGAAAACTTATCTTTGCTCACTTTGCAATTCTTCCATTTGCCTTAGAATGTATAGTTTTTTTAAGGTCTGAACTCAGGGGACATGTTGAAAAGGAAGTATCAGTAGTCAAATTCAAAGTCAATTTACCATCTATATACTTAATAATAAATGTGTTTCTAGGGCACTTGGTTTCACATGCAATATCAAAAGTAGTATGGAGTGTAACCTAAGTTATTATCCTCCGGGCAGTGTGTTGGGAGCCGTGGTGCCCAATATATTGAAAGGACTGATACCCAAGAATAGGAAGCCAATAGAATGTGTCTTATTTAGGACACTGTTCATAGTAATTTGAGTCTAGGATTTCAAATGTCTCTGAAGTCTACATGTTCTCTACGGTTGACTCGAAGCTACTCTTTCCCATGTGAGATTGATTAAACATTCACTTTAAATAATAAATGGGAGAAGTCAAACAAGAAATACATCAAAACATATTGAGTAGAGTAGGTTTATTTAATCTACCTTTAAGATATACTAACAAATCAGGCTGACTTTCACGAAGAATATACAAGTCCAACTGGAAGTAATTCTTCTATAGTCAGTATAATTAAAAAATCAGGAGGAGAGGAAGATGGCGGATTAGGAGCAGCTCAGGATTGCAGCTCCCAGTGAAAGTGCAGAGGGTGAGTGGACGCCGCATTTCCAGACGGATTTTTATTAGCCCCAGACCAGGAGATTCCCAGGCGGAGCAGCCCCATGGGTCGCTAGTGCGGCTGTTGTGGCCGGCGCGGCTGTTTTGGCCAGCGCGGCTGCTTTACCGGCGCCGCGGCGCGGCAGGTCTCCGTACAAAATCCACTGGTCTGTGTGCCCTTTTAGCTGGCGAGTGGAGCTACGGGAAGGCAGATTAAAAGGGGGACTGAATCAGGGAGCCAGCCCAGGAGATCCCCAGGCAAAGGAGCGCTACGAATCTCAGTGCCGCTGTTTCAGCCTGCGCAGTGTGTCCCCGCAGGGGAAATCACACAGATCCCGGCGCCTTTTCAACAGGCGACTGGAACACCTGGGAGTCGACCATTCAACTAAAAAAACAAAAGGCTCTGAGAC
>CAUYQU010047554.1:0-18166 GCA_963574635.1 Cheracebus regulus | reverse complement strand
TTTGTTGATGATGAAGTTATTTCTGTTTCTTAGTTTTCCTTCTAACAATCTGGCCTCTCTGCTGTAGGACTGCTGAGGTCCACTCCAGGCCCTGCTTCCTGGAGATCACCTGCAGCAGCCTCTGCACTTTCACTGGGAGCTGCTCCTAATCCGCCATCTTGGATCTCTCCCTCATTCCTGTGTCTTATTCCTTAAGAAAGTATTTGTGATTACCTTCCCTGTTTCTGTACCAGATTCAGGCTGACTTTATACATTGTCCTGTGTTTTAGAGGCTGGAGAACCTTCCCTTTAATACCTATACCTTCCCTTCTTGCTCTGCACTACCACCAATTTGATATGTTTTAACAAACTACTAATATATGCTTGGTATAACTTAGGGTGCTAGGATATATGCTATGTAACTTTGAGCATAGGCTCCCTTTAGGATATTAACATAAACAAGGGAGTGGTATAAGCAAAGTACAAGCCAAAATCAAATCCTAGGGATCTTCAGCAGGTCATCAAAACTAAATACTGGACAGTAGAATCAGAGAGCAAGCCAAGTACATGAAGCAGACATTAGCAAGGCCTAGGGCCCAAGAATCGATCTGAGATGAGAACCACCAAGGGGTAATGACAAATTTCAGGGAGCATATAAAACATATGGAGGAAGTCCAGATGATGTTTTCCAGACATTGCCTTGCTAGTATAGTTCCAGCAAGCCTGCTATTACAGGTTTGAAATTTGTGGCAGTATTCCTAATACTGAAAAAATATGCTTTGGTTAAATTTTATAGTTTGAGAGATAAGACATACCATACTGAAAATAGAGAATGAATGGCTCCCCTTCTGTTCCCCCAAGACACAAAGTTATATTAATGTATTTAGCCAAAATACTATTAGATTAATGAGGCCATCATGCAAATTAAAGGTTAGAAGAGTTTGATAAGAAACAGAAAAAGAGTTAGTTAAAAGAGTTTGATAAGAAAGGGAACTGAGACATTAAAAAAATAAGCAACAGAGTGGATTTAGAACCAATATACTGAGGAAGGGAATGTGTGTTTGTGTGTGTATAAAGACTCATGGACTTAGTAATGTATTTAAGAGTGAAAAGGATGAGCTAGAAAGTAAGAGACTTTATGGGAACTCAGGGCAATGCATCATAGTGAGGAAAGCATATTGGACAAGAAATCAAGAGACCTGAATTCTCTATCTGCTTTCACATCCCTTCTCCTAGTGGTAATACCTGGTATTAGCAATTAAAAAAAAAAAAAACACAAAAACAAACTTTATTTCACCAAAAGTCCAGGTCCTCAAGAGAAAGTTAATGAGGACACCTCTATCTTTGTTCAGTTTCTCTGAATGTTAAGAGAACTGAAGGAAATAAATATTGGTCTTGGACCTGATATGTCTTGGGTACTTTACTATGACTTCTCATGTAATTTACAGACAACAATATGAGGGAGATTATCTTCATTTTACAGTTGAGATAGTAGGCTCACAAACATTAAGTGGCTTAAAAGGTCATACCACTTGCAGATGGCAGGCCCAAGATGGAAACCAGATCTTTCTGATTTCAAAGCCTATGAACTTTTCACTAAGTCTGACTTTTGAATCATGCTAATCTCTTACTAGACTCTATCAGCCAATTATTGTTTGCCAAGATTTTTGCACCATAGAAGAGTGTTGCTAGCATTTCAAAGAACAGGAGCATGCTGTGGAAGACAGGGTGGTGCCTCAAAAAACTAAAAATAGAATTACCAATGATCCAGCATTTCTACCTCTGAGTACCCAAAAGAATTGAAAGCAGGATCTCAAAGAGATATTTGTACTTCCATATTTATAGTAGCATTATTCACAACAGCTAAAACATGGAAACCACCAAGGTGTTCATCAGTGGATAAACACATCAGCAAAATGTAATATATACATACAATGGAATATTATTCAGCCTTAAAAAGGAAGGAAATTCTACAGCATGCTACAACATGAATGAAGCTTGAGGACATTATGTTATGTGAAATAAGCCAATCACAGAAAGACAAATACTGTATGATTTCATTCATACGCGATACTTAGAGTAGTCAAAATCATAAAGACAGAAAGTAGAATGGTGTTTGTCAGGCTTGGGGAAGAGGAGAATAGGGAGTTGTTAAATGAGGATAGAGTTTTGGTTTTGCAAGGTGAAAAGAGTTATAGAGATGGATGGTGAAGATGGTTGCAAACATTCTGAATGTCTTTAGTAACAGTGAATTGTGTACTTAATAATGGTTAAGATGGTAAATTTATGTTATGTGTATTTTATCACAATTTTTAAAAAGGAGAAAGGAAAAGAATAGGCTGAGTTGCAGAATGATTACCGTAGTTACCATTTACAGAGCATCTGCTATGTGATCACCACTGTTCAAGGTATTTTACATTAATTCTTACAGTGTCGTAAAGTAAATATTATTAATCCCAATTTTTAAAAGACACCCAGAGAGTTTTTAATTTGCCCATTGTCATACAATTAATATGTATTGGACCTGGTTATAAAAATAACACTGAATTGTGTACTATGTATGACTCCAGAGCATATTCATTAGCCATCAACCCACATTGAATTTACCATGGAGATGGCACTAAAGAAATGTCAGGTGCCCTCCCATGTCCATGTTCCAAAGAGGACTTTGGCTGTTAATGGATTGCACCTAAGGTGCCAACAGAACACATCCAAGGGGAAGGATCTGGTATCACCATTGATTTCCCGAAGGCAGGCTTTTGCAGAACTGCACCAGAACCCCATAGGGAGGCGTGGTAATTTATGGCACCTGTCCTGCTATTACAATGGATGAAGAGTCCCTGTTCCTGTCAAAGGCCAGCCCCTCCACTTGTTCTCTTGATTGCATCCTCTCCTGCCTCTCTATCTTCATCACTAGTTCCACCCCAAACCCTCCTTTCTGAAATATTCTCATCAGCATACAAACATGCTCTCATGTCTTCTATTTTTCAGAACTCTCCCTTGACTTTACATCTCCCTTTCAGGTAGTGCCCCATGTCTCTGAAGTTTCACAGTATATTAATTTCCTCTTGCTGTTGTAGCAAATTTCCAGAAACTTGGTGGCTTTAAACAGCACAAATTTATTTTTTCATAGTTCTGTGGGTCAGAAGTCTGCATGGGATCACTGGTTTCTGTGCTCCAGTCTCACAAGGCCAAAATCAAGGTGTTAACCAGGCTGAACTCTTATGTGGAGGCTCTGGGGAAGAATCTGCCCTCAGCTTCATTCAAGTTGTTGGTAATATTCTATTCTATGCTGTTGTAGGAATGGGGCCTCCCTTTCCTTGCGGACTGTTGACTAGAGGTCATATCAGCTTCTAGAGCCCTTCACATTCCCTGGATTGTGGCCCCCTTCATCTTCAAAGTGAGTAGCAATGGGTTTAGACTTTCTCACACTTCAAATCTCGCTGGTCTCCCTTTCTTTCTCATCTCTTCTGCCTCAGCTGGAGAATGTTTTCTGCGTGTAAGAATTCCTGTGATTAGACTGGGCCTCCCTGGACAGTCTAATCTCCCTATTTAAAGGTTTTAACCTGAATTAAATCTGCAAAATCCCTTTTGCCGTGTAACATATTTATATGTTCCAGAGATTAGGGTGTGGACATCTTTGGAATGTCCATTTTTCCTACTACACACAATAAAACTTCTAAAAATAATTCATCTACATTCTCTATTGCTATCTTCCATTCTGTTCTTTTCTCAGCTTTCTTGAGTTATTCTTCAGCCCCTACTGTTTTAGTGAAGCTGCTCTTAGTAAGAACACATTTGACTTTCCTGTTGACAGAACCTTTCCTGCCTTCATCTTGCTCAGCCTCCTAGTAAGTTTTTAGTACAATTGATCACTGTTTTCCTCTTAAAACATCTCCTTCTCTTGGCTTCTAGAACATGACACTTTCTACATTTTCAATTCTTAGTTCTGTCTCCTCTGGCTGGTATTCTCCACTTCTCAGCCTCTAGTTGTTGGAGTGCTCCAGGGCTGAGTCCCAGGCCTTTTCCTGTTCTACTGTACACAAAGTTTCTCTAAGTGACTTTACGTCTTTATATACTGTCTGTATGCTAATCACTACTAGGATTATATCTCTATCCTTGAACTTTCTGTGGAACTCTGGACTCATTTATTTGACTACCTACTTGTCATCTCTAGATATCTAAAAGTCATTTAGAATATAATACAGCCAAAATAGATTTTTGATTCCTAAACTGCCTCCTCCAAAACCTATGGTTCTTGTCATTTTCCCTGTCATAGTATGACCAAAAACTTTAAATTCACCCTGAATTTTTCCTCCCACTCTTTCATCTAGATTAGCAGTGCCGTCAGCTCTGCTTACAAAATGTACCTTATATTCATCTACTTCTTTGTACCCTCATGGCTATCATCACTTTAATCTCAGCCCACCATCATCTTTTGCATGGACTTCTACAGTTAGCCTCCTAACTAATGTCTCTGTTTCCATTCTTACCTTCTATAATCCATTCTTCATCCACAGAGCATCCAGGCTGATATTTTTCAATAGTAATTAGAGCATTTCCTTAGTATGACGCAGAAGGCCCTGCATGATCTGACCACATATACTTTCTGATTCCATCTTTTACCGTTATTTCCTTTGTTTACCCAGAGGCAGTCTCTCTGGCTTTCTGTTTCTTAAATCAAATTCATTATTTCCTTAAGGCCTTTGTACCTGCTATTTCCTCTGCCTGGAACACTCTGCCCTACATACTTACATGTGTGATTCCTGCTTGTCAAGCCAGCCACAGCCAAGCAGAAACTTTTATTTGCCACTGAAAATTAATACTGAACTCTAGTGTATGCAGTAGGATGTACCACATAATATATTCTCAGTACAGAATGTTTGTTGGGTGAAAGACTAAACAAATGAGTGAGTGAATGAATCTTGAGTTAGTAGGAGAAAAGCTGTGTATGATGGAAAGAACAAAGACTTTGGAGTAAGACATCCTAGATTTACATTCCATCCCTGCCTCTTATATGACTTTGGCTAACTTACTCAAATTTCTATTTCCTCATCTGCTACATAGAGATAACACGTGCTTCATAGGCATAACTTAAAACATTATTTTAACTGCCACTATAAACTGCTTTTTATGCACTCTAGTACATTTTAGTGGCAGTGATAATACTGCCATTGCGCATACTATGGCACTTCTTTCATAGAAGGTGCCCAATAAATGTAGTTCCTTTTAAGCAAAATTAACTCGATCATTGGGAACAGCTATGTGCAAACTATCTTTTCTCTCCATTCTTGATCTTATCAGTTGATGTCTGCCTTTTAGTGGCATTATTGGTAACTATATGGCCAAGGGAATAAGGATTAGATATATACATAAACACACAAATCAGAAGAAATTTGTCAAGGGTGGGAGACCAGTTCTACACATCTCTCTGTGCTACTATCCTGCCTTGGATGTGCTTCTGCTTTTACAATTGACCTCACCATTTCCTTTTCCATATATAGGGCCATAGTATCCACCTTGTGTATCCTGGCAGTCTTTGTGTGTTACAGCGAAAAGATTCCTCAAATGTCGTGTGGACTCTTCTCAAGCTGGCTGTAGCATTTCTTTCTAACCTCACTTGCTTCTCCTTATGGACTGAAACCACACAGCACTATCCACGGGTCCTCATGTAACCATACTTACTATAACTCCTTGCCTCTCTCCATGCTGTCTCTTCTGTCTAAAGTACCATTACACACCTTCCACCCTTGTCCTCTTCCTAATGAAAAGCCCATTTATTCTTCAAAGATTCGTTAAAATTCTGCTTACTCTGAAATCTTCCTTGACAAGTCTCACTTGCCTATCTTCCTTACCCGTTCTCCTTCCTTTGCAGTTAGTCATTCCCTCCTCTGGGTTCTTATAACCCTGTGTATTTACACATTTGGGCACTATACCCACTGAATCTTTTTAAAAAGTTTTTATTTTGACATAATTTCAGCTTTACAGAAAAGTTGCAACAGTAATACAAAGAATTCCCTGACCGGGCACGGTGGCTCACCACCTATAATCTCAGCACTTTGGGAGGCCAAGGCAGGCAGATCACTTGAGCTCAGGAGTTCAAAACCAGCCTGGGCAACATGATGAAACCTCATCTCTACAAAAAGTGCAAAAATTAGCCAGGCATGGGGGCATGCACCTGTAGTCCCAGCTACTTGGAAGGCTGGGGTAGCAGGATGGCTTGAGGCCAGGAGGCAAAGGGTGCAGCCAGCTGAGATTGTGCCACTGTACTCCAGTCTGGGCAACAAAGCCAGACCATGTCTCAAACACACACACACACACATACACACACACACACACACACACACACACACACACACACACACAATTTGCATTGATGTTTTTACAAAATATCCCTTTAGTACTAAAGACTTTAGTATATATTTCTTTTATTTTTTTCCTTTGAGACGGAGTTTCACTCTTGTTGCCCAGGCTGGAGTGCAGTGGCATGATCTCAGCTCACTGCAGCCTCCACCTCCAGGTTCAAGCGATTCTCCTGCCTCAGCCTCCTGAGCCACTGGAATTACAGGCGCCTGCCACCATGCCCAGCTGATTTTTTGTATTTTTAGTAAAGACTGGGTTTCACCACGTTGGTCAGACTGATCTCAAACTCCTGACCTCAGGTGATTTACCCGTCTTGGCCTCCCTAAGTGCTGGGATTACAGGTGTGAGCCACTATGCCCAGCTGACTTTAGTATGTATTTCTAAAAACCAGGGCCTTCTCTTACAGGCATAGTACTGTTTTCAAAATTAGAAAGTTGGGCCAGGTGTGGTGGCTCATACTTGTAATCCTAGGGCTTTTAGAGGCCAAGGCAGGAGAATCACTTGAGCCCAGGAGTTCAAAACCAGCTTAGAAAATATGAGACCCCAAGTTAAAAAATAATAATTAAAAAAAAGAGTAATATTTATATAATATTAAGAGCTAATCTACATACCTTATGCAGTTATTAAAACTGAAGAGTACTATTTATGTAATATTAACAGCTAATCTATATACCTTAGGGAGTTATTAAAACCAGAAAATTAATATTGATACAGTCCCAGGTGCTAATCTGTGAAACTTACTCATATTTTGGCCAAATGACCCAATAATGTCTTTTAGGAAAAGAAAATTCTAAATCACAAGTTGCATTTAATCATCAAATCTCTTTAGTCTCCTTTAATCTGAAACCATTCTTCTGTTTTTCCTTGTCTTTGATAACTTTAATATGTCTTAATGAATATTTACCCAGTTATAGATTAGCTCTCAATCTGGGTTTGTCTGATATTCTGTTAGATAAGGCTTTAGATTCAGGTTTTGCAGGTCATGACATTCTTAAAGCATCATATTGGAGGTACATGATGTCTACTTGTCTCATTACTGCAGATAGTAACCTTAATTACTTGGTTTAGGCTGTGTTTGTCAGGTGTCTTCACCGTAGGGTTACCATTTTTTTCTTTGTCATTAATTATCTTATGGAGAACTTTGAAACTATAAATGTCCTGTTTCTCATCAAACTTTCACCCAGTAGTTTCAGCATTCATTCATGAGGCTTGCCTGAATTACTTATTGACAAATTATTTCCTAATATCCTCATTCCTTACATGTTCATTAATTGGAATTCTACTGTAAGCACAAGTTTTCCCTTCTTCCCTGTTTATTCACTCTGTTACATCTGTATGGACTCATGGATTCTTATTTTATTCGATGAGTTTACAGTTTGTTTCTGTCATTATTTTTATGCTCAATTATCCAAGATTTGGACAGTAGAAGCTTCTTAAAGTTGGCTTCTGTGTCCTTTTGACATAGCCTCATCACTGTTTAAGTAGCCTATTACTTTCTGACCAAGGTGTTCCAGGCTTACCATACACCTTTCCTACCCCAGTCCATACCCACTAAATTATGATTGATTGTACAGCGATCTACCCCCAGCCTTCTCAAGACTGTATTCCTCCAGGACAAGAATCATGTTGGAGTTTTTTCACTTTAGACACTTAGCAAACCTTGATGCTTAGCATTTCTTTAATCTTAAATTGATGTAGTCAAATTAATTAACATATAAATTGCCACTTCCTGGGATCTTGCCAATCCAGAAAGATTTCTTTCTTCCACCTAGGCTATTTGATAGAGTGTGAACAATGAAGACTCCAAAGACCAGAATCATTCCTGGCTTCACTTTCACTTCTCTCAGTCTTAGGTTCCTCATTTGTCAAAGGGTGTGATAAATGTCACCCTTCACAAGATTGTCCTGAAGGCCAAATGAAACGACAGATGTGCAAGAATTTTATCTAAAGTACTGTTATTAATTAAGGGTCTAATTGTGTCAACCTTAGTAGCATCAAAATGTGTTGGATAATATTTCTATCCATCTTTCTCTGAAGTAAGGCAGTCATTAAATTATTTCATTATTTACATTTGGAAAAATAAAAGATTGTGTTTAAATGACAAACTCAGGGTCACGTCATAAAAGTCTGGACTAAAATTAGGTCCCTGGTCCCCTGACATCACCCCAATTTTTTTTTCAACTGGGATAATTAGGTTAGATTGTGGCAGGGCAGGGCTTCCTGATAAAAAGAACTTCCAAATCCTGGAGTCCCTCAGGACAGCTTAAGAAAATCCATTTATTAAGCAGCTTTTAAATTAGTATGAAGTCTAATCTCAATGTTAGCTACTCACACATGACCTTTGTAAGCTGATTTTTTAGAACTATTCCATATAATTGGTTGATTTCTTCTGTCCAGATCTTTCAAGCCAGAGAGGGCAACCTCTTCACCAGTTGGCACCATGGACTTTTATGTCTAACCTTAAGAAAAAAGAGAAGAAAAACTATTTCCTGACTATTAAAAGAGCCAAGTAAAGCACTGTTCTGTTCTTCCCTTATGTCTGTTTCCTTTTTTATGCTACATATATGGACTGGGTAAGAATTTAGTACCTTGTCACGTGATGGCAGGAATTCCAAAGCGAATCACTTATCTCCCTACCCAGTTTAGATCGTGGTGTGTTACTAGAGAAATATGGGCAGTCTTGGGGTTTATAATAACCAACTTAAAGTAAAACCATTTAGCACCTTAGGCTTAGGTGTGGAATAGATGGAAGAGTTGAATTTAACAAGGGTTGGGGTGTTCTCTAGGCCAGTGTGTTGGAAAAAGAGAAGGAAAAGGAAGGGATTATAATTGTAGGTCAGTGGTTCTCAAACCTTCTAGTCTCAGGAAACTTTTATCTCCTTAAAGACCTCAAGAACTTTTATTTATATGAGTTTTCTCTCTCTGTCTCTCTCTCTCTCTATATATATATATGAAGAATATATATATAGAGAGAATATATATATATTCTCTCTTCATATATATATATGAAGAATATATATAGAGAGAGATAATATATATATATTCTCCATATATATATAAAGAAATATATATATATGGAGAGAGAGAGAGAGAGTTGTTAATCATATATATATATACACACACAGACACACACACACACGTACATAGAGAATCACCATATTAGAAATTAAAACTTAGAGAGTCAGACATAGTGATTCATACCTGTAAGTGATTCATAACTGTAGCACTTTGGGAGGCCAAAGTGGGAGGATCACATGAGGCCAGGAGTTTAAGGCCACCCTGGGCAACATAGCAAGACCCCATCTCTCCAAAAAAATTGAAAATCAGCCACAAATGGTAGCGCATGCCTATAGTCCAACTATTTGGTAGGCTGAGGCAGGAGGATCACTTGAGCCCAGGAGGTCAAGGCTTCACTGAGCTATGATCATGCTGCCGTACTCTAGCCTGGGCAACAGAATAAGACCCCTAACTCAAAAACAAAAATTTAGAACTTTTTAGAGCAGGAATATACAAGCATTCATTCCATGGAAACAATCTGAATATCCATTGTCAGATGAATGGATTAAGAAAATGTGGCATATACATACAATGGAATATTACTTAGCCTTATTAAAGAAAGAAATCATTTGTGACAAGTTGGATGAACCTGGAAGACATTTTACTAAGTGAAATAAGCCAGTCACAGAACAAACACTGTATGATTTCACTTATATGAGGTATCTAAAATGGTCAGATTCATAGAAGCAGAGAATAGAATGGTGGTTGCCGTGAGTTGGGACAGGGGTGGATGGGAAGTTGTTACTCAATGGGTGTAAAGTTTTGGTTATGCAAGGTTGATAAGTTCTAGAGATCTGCTGTACAACATAGTGCCTATAGTTAACAATATGATACTGTGCATTTAAATTGCTGTTAAGAGGGTAGATGTCCTATGAAGTGTTCTTAACACATACATACCCCCACCCCACAAGAAAACCCACAGTGGAACACTTTGCATATGTCCAAACTCGTTAAATTATATACATTAAATATATACATGTTTATATACCAACAAAGTGTGCAGGCTGGGTGAGGTGGCTCCTGCCTGTTGTCCTGACACTTTGGGAGACCAAGGTGGGAGGATCACTTGAGGCCAGGAGTTTGAGACCAGCCTGAGTAACAAAATGAAACCCTATAAATTAGCTGGGCATGGTGGCAACTGTAGTCCCAGTTACTCAGGATGCTGAGTCAGGAGGTTCACTTGAACCCAGGAGGTTGAGGCTGCAATGAGCCTTGATCACACCTCTACACTCCAGCCTGGGTGACAGAGCAAGACCCTGTCTCAAAAAAAGTATACAAACAACTTTTTTGTAAAACAAAAAATTAGTAATGAATAAATGTATTTCAAGTACAAAAATAATACACAAGTATATATTCCATTATTTGTTAGAGTGATGCCATTACATGTAGCTTCTAGAAAACTGTATTATGAGAGAATGAATATAGAAAAGGCACATAAGTATCATTATCAGTATACTTTGAGAACAAGTTACTATGTAACATTTGAAAAAAAAATTTTTTTTTTTTTTGAGACTAAGTCTTGCTCTGTAGCCCAGGCTAGAGTGCAGTGGCATGATCTCAGCTCACTGCAACTTCCACCTTCTGGGTTCAAACAGTTCTCTTGTCTCAGCCTCCCAAGTAACTGGGACTACAGGTGCCTGCCACCATGGCCAGCTAATTTTTGTATTTTTAGTAGAGATGGGGTTTCACCATATTGGTCAGGCTGGTCTCAAACTCCTGACCTCAGGTGATCCACCTGCCTCGGCCTCCCAAAGTGCTGGAATTACAGCTGTGAGTCACCACACCTGGCCATTAAAAACCTATCAACAGTGGACATTTGGGTCGTTTCAAGTTTCCAGTTATTACCAGTAACATTGCTATGAGCGTTCTTGTACAAATATTCCGGCGTACATGGGGAAGAATTTCTTTGGAGTTTATACCTAAGACTGGAATAGCTAAGTCATAGGGTGAATACATCTTCAGATTTATTAGATAATGTGTCAGAGTCTTTCTGAACTCTCAAACACTTGGACGTCAAATATATTACCTAATAGTAT
This sequence comes from Cheracebus regulus, assembly GCA_963574635.1. Taxonomy (NCBI): domain Eukaryota; kingdom Metazoa; phylum Chordata; class Mammalia; order Primates; family Pitheciidae; genus Cheracebus; species Cheracebus regulus. The sequence continues at coordinate 6,731 of CAUYQU010047554.1, read as the reverse complement.
TCAGATTTTGCCAATTATTCTAATTTCCTTTTCAGAGTAATTTTGTAACTTCAAAAATATTCAAGGAAATAGATACCATAAAGAAAAAAAACAATGAAAACTTGAATAAACAATGTACACACTTATAGAAATGCAAAATGCTCTGGGAAGTCACAGCAATAGAATTGAACAAGTAGAAGAAAGAACTTTAGAGCTCAAACACAAGGTCTTTGAATTAACCCAATCCAACAAAGAAAAAAAATAAGAAAATATGAACAAAACCTCCAAGAAGACTGGGATTATGTTAAATGACCAAACATAAGAATAATAAGTGTTCCTGAGGAAGAAGAAAAATCTAAAAGTTTGGAAAACATATTTGGAGGAATAATAGAGGAAAACTTCCCTGGCCTTGCCAGAGACTTATACATCCATATTTAAGAAGCACAAAAAACACCTTAGGAATTCATCTCAAAAAGATCATCATCTACGCACATTGTCATCAGGTTATCTAAAGTTAAGATGAAGGAAAGAATCTTAAGATCTGTGAGACAAAAGCACCAGGTAACCTATAAAGGAAAACTTTTCAGATTAACAACAGATTTCTCAGCAGAAACCCTGCAAGTTAGAAGAGATTGGGGCCCTATCTTCAGCCTCCTCAAAACATTTAGCCAAGAATTTTGTATCCAGTGAAACTAAGCTTCATATATGGAGGAAAGATACAGTCTTTTTCAGACAAATACTGATAGAGTTTGCCACTATCAAGCCACCACTACAAGAATGCTAAAAGGATCTCTAAATCTTAAAACAAATTCTGGAACACATGAAAACAAAACCTCTTTAAAGCACAAATCTCACAGGCTCTATAAAACAAAAATACAATTTAAAAAATCAAGACAAAACAAAAACAAGGTGTACAAGGCAACAAACAGCACAATCAATGGAATGATACCTCACATTTCAGTACTAACATTGAATGTAAATGGCCTAAATACTCCACTTAAAAGATACAGAATTGCAGAATGGATAAGAATTCACCAACCAAACATCTGCTGCCTTCAAGAGACCCACCTAACACATAAGGACTCTCACAAGCTTAAGGTTAAAAGGGCAGAAAAAGTCATTTCATGCAAATGAATACCAAAAGGAAGTAGGAGTAGCTATTCTTATATCAGACAAAACAATCTTTAAAGGAACAGCAGTTAAAATTACAAAGAGGGACATATATACAATGATAAAATGCCTTGTCCAATAGGAAAATATCATAATCCTAAACATATATGTTCCTAACACTGGAGCTCTCAAATTTATAAAACAATTACTAATTTATATGGTTTGGCTGTGTCCCCACCCAAATCTCATCTTGAATTGTACTCCCATAACTCCCACGTGTTGTGAGAGGGACGCGGCGGGAGATCGTTTGAATCATGGGAGCAGTCCCCCCATACTGTACTCATGGTAGTGAATAAGCATCACAAAATCTGATGGTTTTATCAGGGGTTTCCACTTTTTCATCTCCTTATTTTCTCTTGCCACTGCCATGTAAGAAGTGCCTTTTACCTCCCACCATGATTCTGAGGCCTCCCCAGCCAATGTGGAACTGTAAGTGCAGTTAAACCTCTTTTTCTTCCCAGTCTTGGGTTTGTCTTTATCAGCAATATGAAAATGGACTAATACAGTAAAGTGGTACAGGTAGAGTGGGAAGCTGCTGAAAAGATACCAAAAATATGGAAGCAACTTTGGAGCTGGATAACAGGAAGAGGTTAGAACAGTTCAGAAGGCTCAGATGAAGACAGGAAAATGTGAGGAAGTTTGGAACTTCCTAGAGACTTGTTGAATGGCTTTGACCAAAAGCCTGATAGTAATATGGACAGTAAGGTCCAGGCTGAGGTGATCTCAGATAAAGATGAGAAACTTGGGAACTGGAGCAAAGATGACTTTTGTTATGTTTTAGCAAAGAGACTGGAGGAGGTTTGCCTCTGCCCTAGAGATTTGTGGAACTTTGAACTCGAGAGAGATGATTTAGGGTATCTGGTGGAAAAATTTCTAAGTGGCAAAGCATTCAAGATGTGACTTGGGTGCTATTAAAGGCATTCATTTCATAAAGGAAGCAGAGCATAAAAGTTTGGAAAATTTGCAGCTTGACAATGTGATAGAAAAGAAAAACCCATTTTCCGAAGAGAAATTCAAGCCTGCTGCAGAAATTTGCATAAGCAATGAGAAGCTGAATGTTACTCCCCAAGACAATGGGGAAAATGTCTCCAAGCCACGTCAGAGGTCTTCAAAGCAGCCCCTCCCATCACAGGCCTGGAGGCCTAGGAGACAGGCCCTGGAGGCCTAGAATGCACATAGCTTGGAGACCCTGGGCCCCCGTGCTGTGTGCATTCTAGGGACTTGGTGCTCTGTGTCCCAGCTGCTCCAGCTATGGCTGAAAGGGGCCAATGTAAAGCTCGGGCTGTGGCTTCAGTGGTGCAAGCCCCAAGTTTTGACAGCTTCCACATGGTATTGAGCCTAGGAGTGCACAGACATCAAGAATTGGGGTTTGAGAACCTCCACCTAGATTTTAGATGTATGGAAACACCTGGATGCCCACGCAGAAGTTTGCTGCAGGGGCAGGGTGCTCATGGAGAACCTCTGCTAGGGCAGTGCCGAAGGGAAATGTGGGATCAGAGCCCCCACATGGAGTCACTACTGGAGCACTGCCTAGTGGAGCTGTGAGAAGAGGGCCACCAGAATGGTAAATCCACTGACAGCTTACACCATTCACCTGGAAAACCCACAGACCCTCAGTGCCAGCCAATGAAAGCAGCTGGGAGGGAGGTTGTACCCTGCAAAGCCACAGGGGCAGAGCTGCCCAAGTCTATGGGAACCCACCTCTCGCACCAGCATGACTCGGATACGAGACCTGTAGTCAAAGGAGATCATTTTGGAGCTTTAAAATTTGACTGCCCTGCTGGATTCCAGACTTCCATGGTCCCTGTAACCCCTTTGTTTTGGCCAATTTCTCCCATTTGGAATGGCTGTATTTATACAATACCTGTACCCCCATTGTATCTAGGAAGTAACTAGCTTGATTTTGATTTTACAGGCTCATAGTTGTAAGGGACTTGCCCTGTCTCAGATGAGACTTTGGACTGTGGACTTCTGGGTTAATGCTGAAATGACTTAAGATTTTGGGGGACCACTGGGAAGACATGATTGGTTTTGAAATGTGAGGATATGGGATTTGGAAAGGCCAGGGGTGGGACGATATAGTTTGGCTCTGTGTCCCCAACCAAATCTCATCTTGAATTGTACTCCCATAATTCCCATGTATTGTGGGAGGGGCCTGGTGGGAGATAATTTGAATTATGGTGCAGTTTCCCCCATACTGTTCTCATGGTAGTAAATAAGTCTGATGAGATCTGTTGGTTTTATCAGGGGTTTCTGCTTTTGTATCTTCCTTATTTTCTCTTGCTGTCACCTTGTAAGAAGTGCCTTTTGCTTCTCACCATGATTCTGAGGCCTCCCCAGCCATGTGGAACTATAAGTCCAGTTAAACCTCTTTTTCTTCCCAGTCTTGGGTATATCTTTATTAGCAGCATGAAAACAGACTGATGCACTAATAGGCCTAAGAAATGAGATAGACAGCAACACAGCAATAATGGGGGATTTTAGTACTCAACTGACAGCGCTAGACAGGTCATTAAGACAGAAAGTCAGCAAAGAAACAATGGATTTAAACTATATCCTCCCCGCCCCCCCGGAACAAATGGACTTAACAGATATATACAAAGCATTCCATCTGACAGCTGCAGAATATACATTTTATTCAACAGCACATGGAACTTTCTCCAAAATAGACCATATGGGAGGCCCACAAAACGAGTCTCAATAAATTAAAACTAAAATTATATCAAGCGCTCTTTCAGACCACAGTTAAATAAAACTGGAAATCAACTCCAAAAGGAACCTTCAAAACCACCCAAATACATGGAAATGAAAAAACCTGCTCCTAAATGATTATTGAGTTAAAATGAAATCAAGATGGAAATTAAATAATTCTTCAAACTGAATGACAATGGTGACACAACATATCAAAACTTCTGGGACCCAGCAAAGGCAATGCTGAGAGGAAAGTTTATAGCCCTAAATACCTACATCAAAAAGTCTGAAAGGGCACAAACAGACAATCTAAGGTCACACCTCAAGGAACTAGAGAAACAAGAGCAAACCAAACCCAAACCCAGCCAAAGAAAGGAAATAACCAAGATCAGAGCAGAATTAAATGAAATGAAAAAAAATGAACTCTACAAAAGATAAATGAAACAAAAAGCTTGTTCTTTGAAAAGAGAAATAAAATTGATAAACTATTAGCAAGAAGACAGAAAATCCAAATAAGCTCAATAAGAAACAAAATAGGAAATATTACAGCTGACACCACAGAAATACAAAAGATCATTCAAGGCTACTATAAACACCTTTACATACATAAACTAGAAAACCTAGAAGAGGTGAATAAATTCCTGGGAAGAGACAACACTCCTAGATTAAATCAGGAAGAATTGGATACCCTGAACAGACCAATAACAAGCAGCAAGATTGAAATGGTAATTAAAAAATTACCAACTGAAGAAAGTCCAGGACCAGATGGATTCATAGCAGAATTCTACCAGACATTCAAAGGAAGAATTCTTACCACTCCTGTTGACGCTATTCCACAAGGTAGAGAAAGAGAGAACTCTCCCTAATTTATTCTGTGAAGCCAGTATCACCCTAATACCAAAACCAGGAAAGAACATAACCACAGAAGAAAACTACGGACCAACCAGTATCCCTGATGAAAATAGATGCTAAAATCCTTAACAAAATACTAGCTAATGTAACAACATACCAAAAAGATAATCCACCATAATCAAGTGGGTTTCATAACAGGAATTCAGGGATGGTTTAACATATGCAAGTCAATAAATGTGATACACCACATATAAACAGAATTAAAAACAAAAATCACATGATCATTTCAATAGCTGCAAGGAAAGTATTCAACAAAATTCTGCATCTCTTCATGATTAAAACTCTCAGAAAAACTGGCATACAAGGGATGTATGTAATAAAATGCAATAAAAGCCATCTATGACAAGCCCACAGCCAACATAATACTGAATGGGGAAGAGTTGAAACATTGCCTCTGAGAACTGGAACAAGACAAAGATACCCACTCTCACCACTCCTCTTCAGCATAGTACTGGAAGTTCTAACCAGAGCAACCAGACAAGAGAAAGAAATAAAGGTCATCCAAATCGGTGAAGAAGTCAGACTGTCACTGTTTGCTGACCATATGATTCTTTACCTCGAAAACCCTAAAGACTTCTCCAGAAAGTTCCTAGATCTGATAAAAGAATTCAAAGTTTCCGGATACAAAATTAATGTACACAAATCAGTAGCTCTTTTGTATCCCAACAGTGACCAAATTGAGAATCAAATCAGGAACGTAACCCCTTTTACAATAGCTGCAAAAATAAAATAAAATACTTAGGGATATACCTAACAAGGAGGTGAAAGAAAGACCTCTGCAAGGAAAACTACAAAACACTGCTGAAAGAAATTATAGATGATATAAACAAATGGAAACACACCCCATGCTCATGGATGGCTAGAATCAATATTGTGAAAATAACCATACCACCAAAAGCAATCTACAAATTCAATGCAATTCCCATCAAAATGCCCCCATCCTTCTTTACAGAATTAGAAAAATTCAGTTCTGAAATTCATATGGAACCAAAAAAGAGCCCACATATCCAAGCAAGACTAAGCAAAAAGAACAAATCTGAAGGTGTTACATTACCTGATTTCAAACTATACTATAAGGCCATAGTCACCAGCATGGTACTGGTATAAAAAGAGCCACATAGCCCAGTGGAACAGAATAGAAACTCCAGAAATAAACCCAAATGCTTAACGCCAACTGATCGTCAACACAGCAAACAAAAACCTTAAGTGGGGAAAGGAAACCCTTTTCAACAAATGGTACTGGGATAATTGGCTAGCCACATGTAGGAGAATGAAACTGGATCCTCATCTCTTACCTTATACAAAAATCAACTCAAAATGGATTAAGGACTTAAATCAAGAACCTGAAAGTATAACAATTTTAGAAGATAATATGGGGAAAACCCTTCTAAACATTGACTTAGGCAAGGATGCCATGACTAAGAACCCAAAAGCCAATGCAATAAAAACAAAGATAAATTGCTGAAACTTCATTAAACAACTAAAGAGCTTTTGCACAGCGAAAGGAACAGTCAGCAGAGTAAACAGACAACCCACAGAGTGGGAAAAAAATCTTCACAATCTGTACATCTGACAAAGGACTAATATCCGAAATGTACAATGAGGAGAGAGATCCAAGATGGCCGCATAGCAGCAGCTCAGGATTGTAGCTCCCAGTGAAAGCACAGAGAGCGAGTGGATGCCACAATTGCAGATGAATTTTTGATGCCCACAGACTGGGAGATTCCCGGCGAAGGAGCCACACGGGTCGCCAGCGCGACTCTTTTGGCCGGCACAGCGCTTCTCCGTGCGGAGTTTACGGGACTGAGTGCCCTTTTAGTCGGGCTCGGCTGGTCCCATCCCCACAAGGAGAACAGCAATTGGAAGCACTGAGGACTGAGAGCAAGCACAGCTGAACCTGGGAAGGCCCAGCTCTGTGGGGAAGGGGCGCCCCCCGAAGGAAAACTAAGAAACAGAAAAAACTTCATCACCAACAAGCC
>CAUYQU010047553.1:0-12093 GCA_963574635.1 Cheracebus regulus | reverse complement strand
CCTGGTGAATCTGACGATTATGTGCCTTGGGGTTGCTCTTCTTGAGGAATATCTTTGTGATGTTCTCTGTATTTCCTGGACTTGAATATTGGCCTGCCTTGCTAGGTTGGGGAAGTTTTCCTGGATAATATCCTGAAGAGTGTTTTCCAGCTTGGATTCATTCTCTTCGTCACATTTAGCTATACCTATCAAACGTAGATTAGGTCTTTTCACTTAGTCCCATATTTCTTGGAGACTTTGTTCATTCCTTTTTACTCTTTTTTCTCTAATCTTGTCTTCTCATTTTATTTCATTGAGTTGATCTTCGAGCTCTGATATCCTTTCTTCTGCTTGGTCAATTCGGCTGTTGAACCTTTGCATGCTTTGCGAAGTTCTTGTGTTGTGTTTTTCAGCTCCATCAATTCACTTATATTCCTCTCTAAATTGTCCATTCTCGTTAGCATTTCGTCAAATCTTTTTTCAAGGTTCTTAGTTTCTTTGCATTGGGTTAGAACATGTTCTTTTAGCTCACAGAAGTTTCTTATTATCCACCTCTGAAGCCTGATTCTGTCAGTTCATCACACTCATTCTCCGTCAGGCCTTGTTCCCTTGCTAATGAGGAGCTGCAATCCCCTGTAGGAGGAGAGGCATTCTGATTTTGGGTGTTCTCAGCCTTTTTGCACTGGTTTCTTCCCATCTTTGTGGATTTATCCACCTGTCGTCTTTGTAATTGCCGACTTTCAGATTGAGTCTCTGAGTGGATGTCCGGCTTGTTGGTGATGAAGTTTTTTCTGTTTCTTAGTTTTCTTTCAGCGGATGCCCCTTACCCACAGAGCTGGGCCTTCCCAGGTTCAGCTGTGCTTGCTGTGAAACTCTCAGTTCTCAGCACTTCCAATTGCTGTTCTCCTTGTGGGGATGGGACCAGCGGAGCCCGACTAAAAGGGCACCCAGTCCCGTATACTCCGCACCCAGAAGTGCCGCGCTGGGGTGCCAGCCAAAAGAGTTACGCTGGCGACCTGTGGGGCTCCTCTGCTGGGAATCTCCAGTTCTGTGGGCCACAAAAATTCGTCTGAAAGTGAGGCATCAACTTGCTCTCTGTGCTTTCACTGGGAGCTACAATCCTGAGCTGCTGCTAATCGGCCATCTTGGATCTCTCCTCCCTCGGTGCTTTATTTTGATTGTAGCAACTGCAACTTAAAAAAGTTAAAATGGGCCAGTGTGGTGGCTCAAGCCGGTAATCCCAGCACTTTGGGAGGCTGAGGTGGGCGGATCAACTGAAGTCAGGAGTTGGAGACCAGCCTAGCCAACATGGCGAAACGCTGTCTCTACTAGAAATACGAAAATTAGCATGGTGGTGGGCACCTGTAATCCCAGCTACTTGGGAGGCTGAGGCAGGAGTATCCCTTGAACCGGGGTGGAGGGGAGTGGGGGGTGGAGGGGAGTGGGGGGTGGGGGAGAGTGGAGTGTGTGTGGAGGTTGCAGTGAGCCAAGCTCGTGCCACTGCACTCCAGCCTGGGCGACAGAGTGAGACTCCCTCTCAAAAAAAAGAAAAGAAAAAAGTTAAAATGGAAATACAAACCTTGACAAAAAGCAGTATCTTCTACTTTTTGCTTCTAAATTAAGTTGTAAATTAATTGAACTTTTTATATGCAAATGAAATGTTTACTTGCAAGTCTTCATTTAAAATTTAAATGTTTATTTAAAATTAAATGTTAGAGTAGAAAGTATTTGAGCATGTTTACTGGCTTGTAAAGCTCAAATGCAATGAAGATATGGTATAAATGTAACGCAGGGGACCCTAGACCGAGTTACTGCACTCCAGCTTGGGCTACAGAGTAAGTCTCCATCTCAATAAAAAAATGAAAAAAAGTTGATTGTCATAAGCCCTCATTGTGTTATATTAACATTTCTTCAGAAGATCTCTCCATTAAAGAGAGATAAATGTTCAGTTAATTGATTCTTTCGCCTTTGCAGAGAAATACTTCTCGTTAATTGTTGATAAATTTTGACACTTGCAGAAGAAAACAGTTTGCTTCAGATTTAATATTGGCATAATTTCTTTCTCGCTGTAAAGAGTTGTTTGTTTACTCCTATTACTAACTAAAGAGAACACTGTTAAGTAAAATCATCATAAAGTTTTTCTTTTTCTTTTTTTTTTTGAGACAAAGTTTTGCTCTTGTTGCCCCTGCTGGAGTTGAAATGGCGAGATCTCAGCTCACTGCAGCCTCCACCCTCCCCACACCTCTGGGTTCAAGTGATTCTCCTGCCTCAGCCTCCTGAGTAGGTGGGATTACAGGTGCCTGCCAGTATGCACGGCTAATTTTTTGCATTTTTAGTGCAGACAGGGTTTTACCATGTTGGCCAGGCTGATCTTGAACTGACCTCAGGTGATCCACCCAACTTGGCCTCCCGAAGTTCTGGGATGACAGGAGTGAGCCACCACGCCCAGCCCCAAGTTTCTTTCCTTTTTTTTTTTTTTGAGGTGGAATTTCACTCTTGTTGCCCAGGCTGGAGTGCAATGGCATGATCTTGGCTCTCTGCAACCTCTGCCTCCTGGGTTCAAGTTTAGGCTCCCGAATAGCTGGGATTACAGGGATGCACCACCAAGCCCGGCTAATTTTGTATTAGTAACGACAGGGTTTCTCGGTGTTGGTCAGGCTGGTCTTGAACTCCCTACCTTAAGTGATCCACCTGCCTCAGCCTCCCCAAGTGCTGGGATTACAGGCATGAGCCACTGTGCCCAGACAAATTTTTCTTTTTTTTAAAGCCTAGGGGTAAGCACTCTAAAATTTAGCAAAGAAAGAAAACTCTAGTGAGTCATCTTATTCCCTGTTTCACCTCCCTACTTCTAGATTTGTAGACAATTATACATTCACTTAATTGCCAAGTCGTAGTTCTTTGTTGATTATAAAACCACTATTAGCGATTTTAAACCTTTGAAGCCATGCACGGTAGTATGTGGCTGTAGTTTCAGCTCCTTGGAAGGCTGAGGCAGGAAGAATGGGTTGAACCTAGGTGTTTGAGGCTGTAGTGCCCTATCATAGTGCCTGTGAATAGCCGCTACATTCTGGCCTGGGCAATATAGTAAGACCGCTTTTCTTAAAAAAAAAAAAAATAATAAATAATAATAAAAATAGAACTTTAAAAACTGTCAAGGTAAATCTTAGGAACTTTAATTGCAAATGACCTGTGAAAATACTTAACAGTTAACCTATTGGTGCCTTCATTCTCCAGTCTTCCCTGGAGATTGAGAACACTGATACTAGAGGTATGATGTGGTTCATGGGAATTTCAGTTTTACTGGTGTCTCGTGTAGGCAACTCTTTCTGTCTTTGGATGGAATCCATTCTGCACTGGCAGGAAGACCATCTTTCAGACCTAAAATAGTGTAGTAACCATGCTGTCTTCCCAATACTGAGTCTGCACTGTTCTCCCACAATTCCTTTTTTTTTTTTTTTAAAGAGATAGGATCTCTCTGTGTTGTCCAGGCTGGTCTTGAACTGCTGGCCTCAAGTGATTCTCCTGCTTTTCAAAGTGCAGGGATTATAGTCTTAAGCCACAGTCCCTGGCCTCTCCCACAACTTATATTTGCAGTTAAATAACTTGGATGATTTAGATAAAAGAGATTGTACAGTGGCTCACGCCTGTAATCCCAACATTTTGGGAGGCTGAGGCAGGTGGATCATGAGGTAGGAGTTTGAGACCAGCCTGACAAACATGTTGAAAACCCGTCTCTACCAAAAATACAAAAATTAGCCAGGCATAGTGTCGCTCGCCTGTAATCCCAGCTACTCAGGAGGCTGAGGCAGGAGAATCAATTGAACCTGGAAGGCAGAGGTTGCAGTGAGCCGAGATTGGGCCACTGCACTCCAGCCTGGGTGACAGAGCAAAACTCTGTCTCAAAAAAAAAAATGAAAGATTGTGGTGTAGAAACGTACTGTTTTGAGAGACTTGGGTTCTAGTGCAGGTATTGTTACTAACTAGCTAGTTGACTTCTGGCAAGATTTCTAGGCATTATAAATGAGTAACATGGATAGAGTCATTTCTTCTGGTTCATAATACCAGAGTGCCACTTATAACCTGGCTGCCTTGGCTTCTGTTCATTTATTTAATATTATTTAATTTATTTAAATAAATAAATTTTGCTTTAATTTATTGAAATAGGTAGGTAGATTGTCAGTCTTGCTCTATTGCATTGGTGAGATCATAGCTCACTGCCGCCTTGACCTCCTGGACTCATACAATCCTCCTGCCTTGGCATCCCAAGTAGTTGGAATGACAGGCATGCATGTCATCCCATGGAATTAGCCATGCCTGGCTAATTTTATTTCATATTTTATTTTTTAAATTTTTTTGAGACGGAGTCTTGCTCTTGTCACCCACACTGAAGTGCAGTGGTATGATTGGTTCACTGCAGCCTCCACTTCCTGGGTTCAAGCTATTCTTCTGCCTCAGGCTCCTGAGTAGCTGGGATTACAGGTGCCCGCCACCATGCTGGCTAATTTTTGTATTTTTAGTAGAGACAGGGTTTCGCCATGTTGACCAGGCTGGTCTCGAATTCCTGATCTCACGATCTGTCCGTTGGGATTACAGGCGTGAGCCACTGTGACTGGTCATGGGTAATTATTTTTAATTTTTTTTTGTAGAGACAGGGCCTCCCTTTGTTGCCGGGGCTGGTCTTGAACTCTTGGGCTCAAGCTATCCTCCTGCCTCAGCCCCCAAAGTGCTGGGACTACAGGTAGGTGTAAGCCACCCTGCCTGGTGGCTATTTTATGTATTTATTTATTAATTTTGGGATGGAGTTTCACTTTTGTTGCCCAGGCTGGAGTGCAATGGCACGATTTCAGCTCACCGCCACCTCCACCTCCTGGATTCCATCGATTCTCCTACCTCAGCCTGCCAAGTAGCTGGGATTTCAGACATTTGCCACCATGCCCAGCGAAGTTTTGCATTTTTAGTAGTGATGGGGTTTCTCCGTGTTGGCCAGGCTGATCTTGAACTCCGGACCTCCGTCGATTCACCGCTCCAGCCTGCCAAAGTGCTGGGATTACAGGCATGAGCCACTGCACCCAGCTGGGCTTTCTATTTTCTTTCTTTTCTTCTTTTCTTTTTTTCCAGATGGAGTCTTGCTCTGTCACCCAGGCTGGAGTGCAATGGCTCAACAATCTCCGCATACTGCAACCTCCACCTCCCCAGTTCAAGCAATTCTCCTGCCTCAGCCTCCTGAATAGCTGGGGTGCATGCAGCTCCGCCTGGCTAGGTTTTTTTCTGTATTTTTAGTAGGGACTGGGTTTTACTGGGTTGGCCAGTTTGGTCTTGAACTCCTGACCTCAGGTGATCTGCCTGTCTTGGCCTCCCGAAGTGCGAGGATTATAGGCGTGAACCATTGCACCTGGCATCGGGCTTTTTCTTTGTTTTTTGTTTTTTTGTTTTGAGATGGAGTTTCACTCTTGTTCCCCAGGCTGGAGTGCAGTGGCTTGATCTTGGCTCACTGCAACCTCCGCCTCCCAGATTCAAGAGATTCTCCTGCCTCAGCCTCCTGAGTAGCTGGGATTACAGGCATGTGCCACCATGCCTGGCTAATTTTGTATTTTTAGTAGAGATAGGATTTCTCAATGTTGGTCAGGCTGGTCTCGAGCTCCCAACCTCAGGTGATCTGCCTGCCTCAGCCTCTCAAAGTGCTGGGATTACAGGCATAAGCCACCATGTCCGGTTAGGCTTTCTTTTTTCTTAAGCAAATTTGTAACGTTAGGAATAAAGAAATAGGACCAGAGGTTGTTTAAGGTTCATAGTGAGTACCTCTAAATCTATTAGTGATTGTGTAATTTATTTATACGATATAAGTTGTATAATTCTACAAAACAGGATACTCTGTGAGATAGATAATTGTATTGAAACAACAGACTTAAACCAGGTCTATCCTGGTCAAACTTGGATTTACTGTCACTGTGTTAATGAGGTAAAGGAATTGCATCTACAAAATTTTGCCGGGAAGTTTATTACTAGAGTTAGAAACAGGAAACACAGAGGAGAGTATTTCAGGACAGAAACTATGAATTTTCTCTACATTACAACCTGCAGATCTAAGTGAGCCAGATTTTTGATGCCTCAGCCCTTGTGAGAAACTTTCTTCTACTTTTAGGATGATTTTGATCATGTGTTGTTGTTTCTAGAAATCCAGGTAAGGCATTCTTCGTATCCAAAGTTGCTGCCCACCCAAGGGGCCTGCTATCTTGAAATTCAGTCATAAGAACAGAAGGAACCTCTCCCATATATGTCCTGACTTGATATTTTATTTTGGAGACCTCTCTCTCTCTCTTTTTTTTTTGAGATGAAGTCTCATTCTTGTCACCCAAGCTGTAGTACAATGACACGATCTTGGCTCACTGCTCACTGCAACTTCCGCCTCCCAGGTTCAAGCGATTCTCCTGCCTCAGGCTTCTGAGTAGCTGGGATTACAGGTGCCCACCACCATGCCTGACTAATTTTTTTAGTTTTAGTAGAGATGGGTTTTCACCATGTTGGCCAGGCTGGTCTTCAGCTCTGGACCTCAGATGATCCACCCACCTCGGCCTCCCAGAGTGCTGGTATTACAGGCATGAGCCACCGCACCCAGTTTTTTGTTTTTTAAGAGACTGGGTCTCACTTTGTCACCTGGGATGGAGTAGGTATACAGTGGCACACAATCATAGTTTACTGTAGCCTAGGACTCCTGGGCCCAAGGAGTCCTCTTGCTTCAGCCTCTCGAGTAGCTAAGACTACTGGCATGTGCCACTATGCCTGGCAAATTATTTTTATTTATATTTATTTATTTATTTAAATTTAATTTTTTTTTTCTTTTTTAGCCTCCTAAAGCATATTTTTATTTTTTGCATTTAAAAATAGAGACAGGATCTTGCCATATTGCCCAGGCTGGTCTCAGAACTCTTGAACCCAAGCTATTTTTATTTTTTTTGTAGAGACAGGATTTCATTATATTGCCCAGGCCTAGCCTTGAACTCTTGGCCTCAAAGGATCCTCCGTCTCAGCCTCCCAAAGTAATTACAGGTGTGAGCCTGGCCTTGCAGATTCTTTTTTTCCCCCCTCTTTTAAAGAATTTATTTTAAATCTATCATACTACATAGTATGTTTTATATACTGACATATAACTCCCTAATAAGATAAAGCAAAGACAAAAAAGTTTATCTTATTAGAAACAAGATACACCATCACTTACAGTCTTCAAACATTATTGCACTTTAACTTTCTTAATTTCACAAAGCATTCATGAAACAATCTGCAGACTAGTTCTAACAGACAAATAATACCTGTAAGCAGAATGTACACATTACTGTCCTAAATTGTTTATTAGGTATGAATTTTACAAACTTAATTTATATTAGTGGTAATCGTGAAGCTGGAGAGTATTGGGCCTTCTCCAAGCTGCCCAGTGAGAGCCTCCAATAGTATGGTAGAACTTACGGCCCTTTCTAAGACCATGGCTCTTTCAGCCTGCAGATGTAAGTAAGCCCATGCATCTCCCTGTGCTTATGGACTGGTTTAGTGATCTACTGGGTGTTAGGATTTCTTCTGATGATAGCTTTATGGAATAGATCAATGAAGATAACCTCAAAAAATTTGTATGTGGAATCTTCACCAACCCAGTAAGAATTCAGGACTCTTAGAGCCCCACAGTGGCATCCAGCTTGCTCCTCTGTGACGGACTGAAGGCTTCGAGCAAACTTGAGCTGGTTAACACCATGATGGACAGGCTTGCCTTAAGTTGCACCTTGAGGAACTGGACTTTTTCAGCTACCATGGCGAACACCAATCCTATGTATAACATCACCTTGCTTGGCTTTGTAGGCCAGTTGGCATGCTTTGTTAGGCCGGTTAAGGTGGGGAGCCCTATAGAGAGCAGATAGTTGTGATACTGCCAGCAGCCGACCCTCAGAAGAAAGCGCATGACATGAGACTGCTTCTTTCTCCATAGCTCCTGGATGTACTTGTATGCACTCATCTTGGCTTACCTGATGGCTACCGCCAGACGGACAGGGTGTAAATTCTTTATTAAAATTACAATGTGGGATTTATTAATCTCTTACCTGTAGTTCAGGTTGTCTTTTGCCTATTAAACATCAGCGTTCTCGTATAATTTCCATTCTTTTACTCACAAAAATGTGACGTGTAAAAAATACTGATTTTTTTCCATCTTTTTCATTCTTTTCTTGAACCCTATGTTCATCAACCCTCTTTTCTCCTATTTGGTTCATCAACCCTTTTTTCCTGTTTGATTCCTAGAAACCTCAAATAAGCTTACTGTTGTTACCTTAATGAAATAACATTTTAAGTAAGTTATATAGCAAAAATGCATAAATATATTCTCCTTATAAAAATAGAAATTTCATGTCACCATAAGATAACTTGATGAATATCCTTTCAGACCTTTCTATACAATTACTTCCAAATATAGTGTTTTGTAAATGTATTTAGAACACATAATATCATCCCCCATTTGTTTTCATTTAAAGTGTTGGCTAATTCTTTTAAAATCTAATCTCCTTTTAAAAATTGCTGAGGACTGGCAGGGCACGGTGGCTCACACCCATAATCCCAGCACTTTGGGAGGCCAAGGCAGGTGTATCACCTGAGGTCAGGAGTTTGGGACCAGCTTGGCCAACATGATGAAACCCCATCTCTACTAAAAATACAAAAATTAGCTGGGTGTGGCGGCCGGCACGTGGAGTCTCAGCTACTCAGGAGGCTGAGGCAGGAGAATCGCTTGAACCTGGGGGGTGGAGGTTGTACTGAGTCGAGATGGTGCCATTGCATTTCAGCCTGGGTGACAAGCAAAACTCTGTCTGAAAAAAAAATTGCTGAGGATGGTGGGCTGTGGTGGTTCATACCTGTAATATTAACACTTTGGGAGACCAAGGTGAGAGGATTGTTTGAGGCCAGGAGTTTGAGACCAGCCTGGGTATCATAGTGAAACCCCATCTCAATTAAAAAAACAAAAACAAAACCAAACCAAAAAAACACTGTTAAGTAGTGGTCCATAAATATAGTTGACATAGTTAATTTAGACATTTGCCTGTTGACCATCTTGATTTTTTTCATTTTTGTATTTAGGTGAAGAAACTGAACATTTTTATACACACGTCTTATATCCATGTATGCCTTTCTGAAGGGTAAATGCTGAGAAGTAGAATGAGTAGGTTATAGGGCATTTTTTAAATTTACAAGTTGCTTTTTTTTTTTTTAAGATGGGGTTTCACCATATTGGTCAGGCTGGTCTCGAATTCCTGACCTCAGGTGATCCGCCCACCTCAGCCTCCCAAAGTGCCGGGATTACAGGCGTGAACTACCGTGCCTGGCTACAAGTTGCTTTCTAAAGTAACTGTACAAAGTGATAATTCAACTATTAGAGTTTGAGAATTGTTGCATTCACATTTTTAAAAGCACTCATTTTTACATTTTCTCTTCAATATGATAAAATATGAAATATTGATAACATCAGTGTATTTTCTTAATTAAAATTTTGCCAAAAGATTATGGCCATAAGAATTAAGCTGAATGAAACAGGCTCTGTTATGTTGTAGCTTTTGTTTAAAACTGCTAGGAGTAGTCCATAAATATAGCCGATAATTCATAATGTCTGTCTTACTAATGATGTTTGAAAAATAAATATATATCCCATGCTTGTTCATGTATATTTATACTAGCTTAAATTTGCAGGGTGTTTTGTTTGTGAGAAAGGATCTCGCTCTGTCATCCAGGCTGGAGTGCAGTGGCGTAATCTCCGCTCACTGCAACCTCTGCCTCCTGGGTTGAAGTAATTCTCATGCCTCAGCTTCCCAAGTAGCTAGGATAACAGGCACCTGTGACTATGCCCGGCTAATTTTAGTTTTTTAGTATAGATGGGGTTCCGCCATGTTGGCCAGGCTGGTCTCGAACTCCTGACTGCACGTGATCCATCCTCCTAAGCCTCCCAAAGTGCTGGGATTACAGGCATGAGCCACCGTGCCCAGCCTAAGAATAGCATTGTAAAGATAGTAGAATAATGATCAAAAAAGATATACTAGTATATAGTATCTGTCTTACTAATGATGTTTGAAAAATGGAGACATGTAGATTCCATGCTTGTTCGTGTATATTTACAGTAGCTTAAATTTGCAGGGTGTTTTGTTTGTGTGAAGGGATCGCACTCTGTCATTTAAGTTGGAGTGCAGTGGCGTTATCATAGCTCACTGTAGCCTCTAGGTCCTGGGTTCCAGCAGTCCTCCCATCTCAACCTCCTGAGTAGCTGGGACTACAGGTGTGCACCACCATGCCCAACTCTTTTTTTTTTTTTTTTTTTTTTTTTTTTGTGGAGACAGGGTTTTGCCTATGTTGCCAGGTCTGGTCTTGAACTCTTGGGCTCAAGTGATTCTCCTGCCTTGGCCTCTCAGAGTGCTGGGATTACAGGCTTGGGCCACTGTACCTGGCTTGTTTCTTACTTAGAAACAAAAAACAGGTTTCATCTTTTTGAATATACATGTTTTTTAATTTGAAAAATTTTTAAATTTAAAACAATTTTCTAAATTGGCTTGCAATTTCAGTCTTAGGTTTTCTCTAATAACATGCAGGGTGATTTCCTCTATGTTAGGTAAAACAGAAAATGAAAGATTTCCTTTCTCATGCTTCTTTTACCTAATCTGTATGTATATAATTTTTTAAAAAAAATCAGAGTCTCACTCTGTTGCCCAGGCTGGAGTGCAGTAGTGCAATCTTGGCTCACTGCAACTTTTACCTCCCAGGTTCCAGTGGTTTTCCTGCTTCAGCTTCCCAAGTAGCTGAGATTACAGGTGTGCGCCACCACACCTGGCCAATTTTTGTATTTTTAGTAGACACATGGTTTCACCATTTTGGCCAGGCTGGTCTTGAACTCCTGGCCTCAAGTGATCTGCCTGCCTTGGCTTCCCAAAATTGTTGGGATTGCAGACCTGAGCTACTGCGCCTGACCTGTATGTCTAAAATTATACTTAAAACCTGGGGGACTTCTTTCCATGTCAATACATATACAGCTTTGTCTGATTTCCAAAAGTTACATAATGTTTTATGTATTATGTAGAGGTTATTTAAATATGATTATCAACAAAGTTGCATTGAACATCCTATATAGACATCTTTATCCCTTTCCTTGATTCCCAGATAATTTCCCAGAAATGAAATTATTTTATTATAAGTTTGTATTAATTTTAGTATATCTTTCAAGATTACCCTTGAAAGATACACTACCTTGGCTGGGCACAGTGGCTCATGCCTGTAATCCCAGCACTTTGGGAGGCTGAGGTGGGCACATTACTTGAAGTCAGGAGTTTGAGATGAGTCTGGCCAACATGGTGAAACCCTGTCTTTACAAAAATAAAAAAAAATTAGGCTGGTGTGGTGGCATGCACTTGTAATCCCAGCTGCTTGGGAGGGTGAGGTGGGAGAACTGCTTGAACCTGGGAGGCAGAGGTTGCAGTGAGCCGAGATTGCGCCACTGCACTCCAGCCTGGGTGACAGAGTGAGGCTCTGTCTCGGCTCAAGATTGTAATCCCAACATTTTGGGAGACCAAGGCAGGTGGATCATGAGGTCAGGAGTTTCAAGACCAGCCTGGCCAAGATGGTAAAACCCTGTCTCTACTAAAAATACAAAAAAATTAGCTGGGCTTGGTGGCGGTCCCTATAATCCCAGCTACTTGGGAGGTTGAGGCAGAGAATTGCTTGAACCTGGAAGGTGGAGGTTGCAGTGAGCTGAGATCACACCTCTGCACTCCAGCCTGGGCAACAGAGCAAGACTCTGTCTCAAAAAAATATAAAATTAAAAAGAAAGAAATAAATACTCCCGGAGAGCTCCAAGATGGCCGCGTAGCAGCAGCTCAGGATTGTAGCTCCCAGTGAAAGCGCAGAGAGCGAGTGGATGCCGCAATTGCAGATGAATTTTTGATGCCCATAGACTGGGAGATTCCCGGCGAAGGAGCCACACGGGTCGCCAGCGCGACTCTTTTGGCCGGCGCGGTGCTTCTCGGTGCGGAGTGTACGGGACTGGTTGCGCTTTTAGTCGGGCTCGGCTGGTCCCATCCCCACAAGGAGAACAGCAATTGGAAGCGC